>JASAMZ010001004.1:0-12500 GCA_030248115.1 Linhomoeus sp. GSCO2_2 | reverse complement strand
CAGCCACCCACGCGCGAAAATTTGAAACATTTAGAGCGTCGCGGTGGAAAATTATTAATAACCAGTGCAGTAGGCAATTCTATTCCATTTCCATCGCCGCAAGTAAGATTTCCACTATAATTTATGCAATAAAACCTCTTACTATTTATATTCCAATTTCACACTCACTTCACTTTCAGACGTCGACCGCCAAGCTCTCATCGACATCGCCGGAGCGGCCGAGCGAGCGTTCATGGTGCAGAACTTCGCATTTCTACAAGGCATCGTTGGATTCCTGTGCACCACACTGGCGAACCCTGGGGTGGACCTGCAGGGCATAAGACCCCCGACTTTGACCCCGGGGACAAAGCCCAAGCCGCCCGATGTGGTGTTAGGACTGAATGGTTGGTGGTATTGTGACGTGTACTGTACTCGTAGGTGTGGTCGCTCGTCGGTTTGGGTGGGAAGAGTTCAACTGGGTTTGGAGGGGGGGAGGGGTGAGTCACTGCAGCAAGAAGCGCAAATCACGCTTTGAACTGGTTTATGGATCGTGCAGTGTGAAGAGCAAACCTGCCACTGTCTCAGTTATGGGTGCAGTTTCAACTTCGACAAATGAAGATCGCAAAAGAACATGCCATTCTCTGCTTGCACTCTTCTGGACACGCAACTCACTGGGCGACATTCGTCTGACTGTGTCAATCCCACACTTCACAGTCATCTCTATTTCACCACATTTCCCTGAATTTCCATTTCATTTCCATTTCAGGCACCGTCACCCCTGGAAACTTGCAAGGCATCAAAACCCCTACCGTCAACCCATCCGGTAACAAACCATCGCCACCCAACGTGAACCTAGGTCTCAACGGTACCGTAAACCCCGGCACCCTGACTGGCATCAATGTGCCAAGCGCTCCAGCACAAACGAAGCCCCAAGCTCCCAAAATCAATTTGGGGGGTCTGAATGGGCAAGTGACACCGGGAAATCTGAACGGCCTGAATTTGAGCGTCCCCACGGGTGAGTCAATGCTTTCTTGGGGTTGCTAAGTCACAGTAAAGATTGGCGTATTCTGAGAGGTGCCGCAGGGTCGTGAACCATCAAGTGCCACTATGATTTGCCATTCGTATTTGAATTATGGTTGTCGCGGTATCCCGATTCAGCGTTTGTGGCATTTTGAGAGTGCTACCTTCAAAGCCGTAGCGACTGCGTTGCGCTCTTGCTTTTGTGGAAATTAGAATGGCTTGCTTAGCTTTATGTACGTATTGTTTGTAGGTACAATGTTTTGTCGCGTTCGACTAGTGGTTTATGCATTGTTTTGGGTGTAATTCAACTTGACTGGCGCTCTGTATCAAAGCGCAGCTTTTCAAGTGCAAAACACGATGTATGTTCTAATCTTCAAACTTTGTTGCAGGTCCGAAAGGCCCGTCGAGTCCGTCTGTGGACTTGGGCAAACTGTTGGAGGGACTCAATGGAACCGTTAATCCCGGCAACCTTAACGGCATCAACCTTCCTACTACCGGCCCGAAATGCGTCTTGCCGAGTGAGAGAATCATTTTATATTTTGATTTTATTGTAACAGAATAGAATAAATAGATATGAAGCAGACAAACCAACTACATTAAAGATGATACTGGCAAAATACGGCAAAGTTACAAGGTAAATAAAGTCGACAGTTTGTCTACGCTATTAGTAACACTGTATCCAAATAAAAAAATCAATCAATTCATACGTCTGCATAAATCGTTTAACTTCACAGGCGCTCCGAACGGTTGCTGCATCGGAAAAGCCACTGTTTGTGGCTGCAACTGCCCCAGCGGAACGAGCGGCGACAAATGCCAGACAGCTACTAGTGAGTATCTAGCAGGGTGGCCAATAGAAACTTAAACTAGTTTCAGCTTCAGTTTCAGACAATACAATCAGTTAACTGAAACTGAAACTGAATCGAAACTCGCGCGGATTCCATAACTGAAACTGAAACTGAAACGGAAACTCACAGTTTAGTTTCAGTTATTTGAATGTCACATTTTGCCGAATTTCAGCAGATTTTCATAACTTCAAGCCCAATTTTTTTAGAATATGTAGGCGTTTCGCTCATATTTAGTTCCAAATATGCAAGGATGCCATCTCAAGTTTAGAAATCGTTTCTTTGCCCTCTTAATATCATCCCAAAAGAATCATTTTGAGCAATTCATTATGACTTTATGACCTATTATGACCTTCAATAACTGAAACTCAGTTTCAGTGAGTTTCAGTTACTGAATCGAAACTCGCGCGAATGCCATTACTGAAACTGAAACTGAAACTGAAACTAAGCCAGCACCATAATTTTAACTGAAACTGAAACTAAAATAAGTTTCTATTGGTCACCCCGGTATCTAGTGAGTGCAGAGTGCAGACTTAGAGTAAGACACGGTCTCAGAATTGCATTTAGCAATCGTGCTGACTTGAGTTCAATTCAAAAGTTGAGAAGGCGCAAAGTTTGTCGCAACCAATTTGGAGGTGCGTTGAAAGTAATGAACGCATACCTAAGCGCCACATCAACCTTGTCGATTGACGAACGCCAATGTCTGTTGGACAAAATGTCCATTAAACTTTCGGCGTGTCCACTGGACAAATGTGTGTACTCCGAGTTCGTTCAACGTGTTATTTCACTCCAATCTGTCCATTGATTGGTTCACGCACGCTAAACATAAGAAACTTGCCACTCACCCAGACGGCATTTGTCCGGCACAGCTGACAAATCCAATGTATTGAACAGCTGGCCCGAATTACAGTGCACACTTCTTCACACACAGCTCTGACGACTGTCAACGCGCCAGTCGACATCGGCTATGTTCTGGACACTTCCGAAAGTGTCACGAAGAATGATCACTTGAGCGACGCTCTGAAGTTTCTGGCCGATTTGACAGATCAACTGACTTTCGACTCTTCCAGTACTGAGGTGAGGTTGGATTACAGTAAACACTCTTCGTCTCTATTACATATGGCCGCATAACACACCCGTAAATGCACGGTAGAGTATTGTCTGCAAGTATTTTGTGTATACTTTGGCATGCCATTGCCACATTTTCTGCATATTTGTGACTGGATGAGGAGGTGAATTAGTAAAACAAGCGCCCCCACATTCCAATAATACACCCTTCTCGAAGAACTAACGGCTTGCCACAACATTCTGTTTATTTAAGTCATACAAATTTCACCTTATTACATTATTGTTTGAGCTTGCTGTCCATTCTTTCATCTTTCTGTTGTCTCTTCAGACCAGTCAAGTTGGTATGGTACACTTCAATCACACCTGTGGCGAAGATTTTAGTCTTGGAGACTATTCCACAAAAGCGGAAATCAAACAACAAATCCTTGGTCTGACCCCAAAACCGGACGGAGGCACAAACGCGGCGGAGGTGCAATTGAGTGTAGTGAACACAAATAGAAAACCAAAATAACAAACACATTTAATTTAACTTAACTTAATTTAATTTAATTTAATTTAATTTAATTTATATTTAATTTAACTTAACTTAACTCACACTAATTTGATTTGATTTAATTTAATTTAATTCAATTTATTTTGATTGAATTTAATTTTACTCACAATAATTTGATTTACCTTAATTAAATTTAGTTTAGTTTAATTTTTAAATTTAATTTAATTACATTAATTTAATTTAATGCAATATAGTGCAATGCAATTTAATTTAATTTAATTTAATTTAATTTAGATTATATTTAATTTAATTTAATTTAATCCCATTTAATTTATTTTAATTTAATTTAATTTAATTTAATTTAATTTAATTTAATTTATTTTATTATAAGTTTATTTAATTTAATTTAATTTAATTTAATTTAATTTAATTTAATTTAATTTAATTTAATTTAATTTAATTTAATTTAATTTAATTTAATTTAATTTAATTTAATTTAATTTAATTTAATTTAATTTAATTTAATTTAATTTAATCTAACTTAATTTAATTTAATTTAACCATTCAACGGACAACATCACATTAACAAACGAATAGTTTCGAGCTGAACTGAACAAAGCAAAACCTACAGGGCATGAACTGCGCGACCAACTACATTTTCGACGCGGCGGTCGACCGAGCGGCTTTCCCAAACTATATGCTGGTTCTGACCGACGGGACAGATTCTTCGGACGTGTTGACGGCTCGACAGAACGCCGAGGCGAAGCAAATCACCGTCTACGCTGTCGGCATCGGGCGTACGTTTCTGACCTGTGACAATTACACGAATGATGAATTCCTACGATGAATTGCTAGATGTCTCCGTATTCCTCCAACAAGCTCATCTCTCCCCCCCCCCCCCCCCCCGAATCATAAGATACATGATGGGCACAACTGCCAAAATTGAATCTTTTCGTGCTGAACCATGGCTTTCGGCTGGAAAGAGGAAACATGACCGAACCTTTACACTCAGCACGCTGAGGTTTTGCCTACCGTATGGGACAAACCGCGTCGAAAAATCCTCTGGGATGCGAAAGTTGTTCAGTTTCGAAGTTGGCGGGTCTCTGAAATACCGATGCATACCCGAACTCGAACTGTGATTCGTTACAAAACTCGCTGGCACTGCGTCTAACATCTGTCTGTGTACACAGCGCGAAATACCACAATTTCATTTCAGCCGACGTCAAGGAAGAGAGGCTGGCAATTATTTCGGGTTCCAAGGACAGAGTATCGTTGGTGGCCACGTTTGGCGATTTGTCTTCCCTCATCGGCACAATCAGCAAAGCAATTGGTGAGTTGTTGTTGTTGCCTCTTTCTTTGCTTTCGTTGCCAATACTTGGTCTGTCAATTTTCAATTTCGTCCCATTCATTATTAGGCACTTGCCTTATTGTCCTGGCCATAGCACTTTATGGGATTTGGTTTGCTTATTCTGTCGGTGGTAGTCAAATTAGATTGAATGTTCATACGCTGCGACGCAGTGCTTGCGTTCTTGCTGCTTGATAGTCATGCCACTTGCGCACACTTAAAATCCCTTTGTTTGACTGGGTATAACAGGATTTGATTCAGTATGATTTGCTGTATGTATTTTACGCATTCCATTCTTCAATTTCATGCATTTTAGTGCATTTCTAGTCCCTATACTTCACTTTGAAATACGTTTCAGTCAACCAGGCCAATCAGGCCATCTCGGGATGTTGCCAGAACGGCGGCGTGCCCAATTGCTGCGAATGCGCCAACGGATATAGCGGAATCGACTGCAAGTGATCCAGAATAGTGATTTGCCGCGATTTCGAGTTTGAATATCCACTTGGGACGTTGCATGACGATCACTCGACAATAACAATTATTCTTCATTCTCAAAAGAGAAAAGACCAACTTTTGAGCTTTCAGTTTCGATATTTTTTGCAACAAGCTGTGTGTGTAAAAAGTTCAACCTACACTTTGTGTCTGTCAAATCTTGGTGAAGAGTATAGTGAATTTCATTCGCATAATTAGCCGTATCTAGAGAAGGTATCTTGAAAACGTGTACCACTATTAAAATGCAGCTATTACCACGATACGGTTGTCTGTACAACTGATCTAAAGCTCAGTGATATCGCCGCGTTCGCTATATGGTATCGGCATGATACGACGCCGTTGATCTGAAGTTTTATACCTGTGAGAATACGGCACATCGAACAAACAAGCTGTTTTAAAAAAGTTGAGTTGTTTTATTAATACAGAGTGGTTTGTGAGTGTTTTAAAGTGGAAGAGTAAAAGAGTGGATATTTTTGTAAAGTGTTTTGAAGCCTTTCCGATATGACGCGCGCCCGCCCGGAGTCCACTATTCATGCGCTACTTCTGACACGCTCCTTTCTGAGGGGTTCTTGCAGGGCAACATTGGGATCGCCCGGGATTAATTTTTTGAGCAAGGCACACGCATTTCTGAGCGGTTGTTGCAAGGCAACATTGGGATCGCCCGGGATTAATTTCTTCAGCAGACAAAGTTGTTCGTACGACAAGAGTTAAAAAAAACAAAAGTATTTCTTTAGGAATGACCGCTCAACAACTGTCTCAACGTAAGCTTTCAAACGGTCGAACGAATGCCGCTCTACAACGTACGACGAGCGAGTTAGGGCCGATTTGCTGTTTGAACCTTTGAGTTACTGTAGCTCGCGAAATTCAAACTTTTGAATCTCGACTTCTCTTAAAGGAATGATCAGTGTGCCGAAAGCTGTTCAACGTGCTCAAGATCGTCTCTCTACGACAGAAGACGAGCGAGTTAGAGAAGTTTTGCGTTTTGAACTGTTGGGTTACTGTAGCTCGCGATATTCAAACTTTTGAGTTTCGACCAATCGAAGAACAAATGATCAGTGAGTCGAGAGCTATCCAACAAACTCAAGATCGTCTCTCTACGACGCACGCTGAGCGAGGTAGGGCGATTTCTGTGCTAAAAACGCGAGAATGTCGCTTTTCGTGTTGCGTGTTTGCGTAATTTAGAAAATGTTTTATGCCAAACGAACGACCGCGTCGAGACCTTTTAGTAGACCTATCGCACGCCGCTCTACGACGCAAGATGAGCGAGTTAGAGCCGCTTTGCTGTTTCAACTTTTGAGTTACTGTAGCTCGCGAAATTCAAACTTTTGAATCTCGACTTCTCTTAAAGGAATGATCAGTGTGCCGAAAGCTGTTCAACGTGCTCAAGATCGTCTCTCTACGACAGAAGACGAGCGAGTTAGAGAAGTTTTGCGTTTTGAACTGTTGGGTTACTGTAGCTCGCGATATTCAAACTTTTGAGTTTCGACCAATCGAAGAACAAATGATCAGTGAGTCGAGAGCTATCCAGCAAACTCAAGATCGTCTCACTACGACGCACGCTGAGCGAGGTAGGGCGATTTCTGTGCTAAAAACGCGAGAATGTCGCTTTTCGTGTTGCGTGTTTGCGTAATTAAGAAAATTTGTAATGCCAAACGAAAGAGCACGTCGAGACCTTTTAGTTGAGCTATCGCACGCCGCTCTACGACGTAAGACGAGCTAGTTAGAGCCGTTTTCCTTTTAGACCTTCGGGTTACTGTAGCGCGCGCAATTCAAACTTTTGAATTTCGAAGTCTCTTAGCAACATTACCAGTGAGTCGACACCTATCCATAAAGCCCAAGATCGCCTTCCTACGACTTACCAACGCCTAGATATGAGAGCGTGACGGACGCACGCACGTACGTACGCACGCACGAAAAGCTCTCGTAGGGGTTCGCCCGGCTGAGGCCGGGCGAAAAAACTTGCCAACTGTTTGGTGCAGTCGTTCTCTACCAGGAATTTCGTTTGGTTGCGTATTTCGCGTTATGACGTTTTTGTATATTTATAGAATTTTGGCAAATTGTGGCGTATTTCTATACAATTCCACAATTGCAGACAATTTTGTTTGTGTTACAAATTATCTGCTGTCTATGCTCTTTCCATTTCTGAAGAAATTTCGCCGCTAGTCCATCAGGCGACAGAGTCGATTTTCGACATTTTTACATTTTAATTGTAAATATCTCTAAATTGCAATATTTCAAAACTGTAGAACCATGTCACAAATGCGTATTAGCTTACCAACTTTCAATTTCTGCATTCAGATTCGTTAATAAATGACGTTCTATTTTTGTCAATTTATGAAATTTTAACAAATACTTGCGTATTTCTATGAAATTCTACATTTAAAAAAATTTCTTTTGTGTTACAAATTGTCCACGGCCTATGCTCTTTCCACTTCTGAAGAAATTTCGCCGCTAGCTCATCGGGCGAAAAAGACGATTTTCGACATTTTCATATTTTAATTGTAAATATCTCCGAATTGCAATTTTTCAAAACTGAAAAGCTATGTCACAAATTCTTATTGGCTCACGACGTTTCAGTTTCTGCATTCACATTCGTCAATAAATGACGTTCTATTTTCGTCAATTTATGAAATTTCGACAAACAATTGCGTATTTCTATCAAATTCCACATTGAAAAAATTTCTTTTGGGTTACAAATTATCAGCGGTCCGTGCTCTTTCCATTTCTGAAGAAATTTCGCGGTTAGCTCATCAGGTGCAAAAGTCGATTTTCGACATTTTTGAATTTTAATTGTGAATATCTCGAAAATGCAAAATTAGCAACAAAAACGGACATCGGATCCGCACTCAGCGACCTTGACTCTACTTTACCACATATGTCACATATCTTACTTCGGTGCCACGGACGGACGGACGGACACACACACAGACAGACAGACAGACAGACAGACATTGTCATCCGTATATATACACCTCGCCGCGCTGAGGCGCGGCGAACAAGCTGTGTGTGTAAAAAGTTCAACCTATACTTTGTGTCTGTCAAATTTTGGTGAACAGCAAGTCGCATCGTTAGCCGCATCTGGAGAAAGTGTCTTGAGAATGTGTACCTTAATGCCAAGTGCAGCTATCCCCACGATACGGTTGTCTGTACAGCTGATCTAAAGCTCAGTGATATCGCCGCGTTCGCTATATGTTATCGGCATGATACGACGCCGTTTATCTGATGTTTCCTACCTGTGTGAAAACGTCACATCCAACAAAAAAACTTGCCAAAAGTTTGGTGCGCGCGAATTCCTGTTTTCAGCATACGCATTTCTGTTTCCGAGTGCACATTCATCAATAAACAGCTGTTCTGGCCATCAGGCGAAAACCTCGATTTTGAAATTTTCTTAAATTTTAATTTAATTCTAAATATCTCGAAATTGGAATTTAACAAAACTGTAGAACTATGTCACAAATTCTTATTGGCTTATCATTTCTGCGTTCAAATTCGTCAAAAAAACGACGTTCTATTTTGTTGATTTATGGAATTTTGAAAAATAATCACGTATTTCTATTAAATTCCACATTTGCCAAAAAATTTCTCTTGCGTTACAAATTATCCGCAGTCTATACTCTTTCCATTTCTGAAGAAATTTCGCCGCTGCATCATCAGGTGAAAAAGTCGATTTTCGACATTTTCATAGTGTGATTGAACATATCTCGGACTTGCAATTGTGGAAGACTTCAAGACTAGGTCACAAATTCTTATCGGCATACGACCTTTCCATTTCTGCATTCACATTCGTCATTAAATGACTTTGTATTTTAGTCAATTTATGCAATTTTGACAAATAATCGCGTATTTCTATTAAATTCCACATCTGTAAAAAATTTCTTTTGTGTTACAAATTATCCGCGGTCCATGCTCCTTCCATTTCTGAAGAAATTTCGCGGCTAGCGCGTCAGACAAAAAAGTCGATTTTCGACATTTTCGAATTTTAATTGCAAATATCTCGAAAATGCGAAATTAGCAACAGAAACGGACATCGGATCCGTACTCAGCGACATCGACTCTACTTGACCACATATGCCACATATCTTACTTCTGTGCCACGGACAGACAGACACACAGACAGACACACAGACAGACACACAGACAGACATTGTCAACCGTATATATACACCTCGCCGCGCTGAGGCGCGGCGAAAAAAATGACGAACGTTGCAACTCTGTTGTGCGCCCAAGTGGATAACGGGCAAGTAATACCAACGGGCGAGTCGCGAGCTCAGTTTGGAACAACGCCCGTCAATCGTTCCTGCTCTTTGACACTAAGAACTGTGTGGCATTTTGCATCTGTCTCTGTCTGTTGCGCCGTTGCACATGTTTACGGGTGAGAGGTTTCCACAGGCGGGTGTATGTAGCTCAGACGAAGCAAACGCAGTTAACACATGCCGAGTTTATTTAAATCGCTGTTTCATCACTATAACATGATTTACCCAAACCTGGCACCTTGGTGCAGCCCATTATTGGTCATTTGTGTTACAATATTTCATCTAAGCGCTTGATACTCTGGCTTATTTAAGGGAAGTCCCATAGCAACGTAGCGCAATCCTTCACTTAAGTTCGTCTAAACGCATACTATATGCCCTTTGAATCTACCTGCCAGCATTACTGTGGATCTTTGACTTGCACGGTAATCTGCCTCTTCGCCACACCAGATCGTCTAACGGCCTAGCCCTTTACGCAACCACCTCTATTATCACTGCATATCGGGTTGAGCGCGTCAGCGCTCAACCCAATTTGTTCGGCCGGGGGCCAGTGCGCCCCCGGGGACTAGGGGTTAGTACTACGTCATATAGGTAGACTTAACCGATCGGGCTGAAATTTTCACCATAGATGTTCATAGTAACAAGAAGTATTGTGCTAAAATTTTAGACAGATCGGTCAAGTGGTTCCCGAGATATTAAATGAAAACTGTCGAAAAATTCAGCAATCTTCATCTAATTGCCAGGTTTTTGGCCTCGTTCTTCTAACGGTACTAGCCAGGGCAGTGGTTTATGGCGCGTTAGAACCGCCCACTAACCGCATTTATTATGTTAAAAAAACACCGAGATCGGTTGAGTATTGCGGTCGTAGGCCCCGATCAAAAAAAAGGCCGAAATTTTGGCTAAGTCCCGACTCCCAGACGGCCGAGCTCTGGTGGTACAAGTTAGGGCCCCAATCGAAGTGATCCACCCAAGACCACCATAGGGCGATTAAATGTGTAGAACATTTCATCTTCCCAGGTTGTACGGTTCCTGAGATATGGAGGACCAAAGGTCGGAATCAGTACGCATCCGGAGCTGGGCTCAAGAACGGCCGAGCTTTCTGGTGGTACAAGTTCAGGGCCCCAATCAAAGTGATCCAGCCAAGACCACCATAAGGCGATTGAATGTGTAGAACATTTCATCTTCCCAGGTTGTACGGTTCCTGAGATATGGAGGACCAAAGGTCGGAATCAGTACGCATCCGGGGCTCGGCTCAAGACGGCCGAGCTCTGGTGGTGCACGCTGGGGCGCCAGTCGAAGTTGTTCGGCAAAGACCATCATATAGTGAACAAATGTGTAGAACATTTCATCTTCCCAGGTTGTACGGTTCCTGATATAAAGAACAAAGGTCGGAATCGGTCGCGTCCGGGCTCGGCTCGCGGGCCGAGCTCTGGTGGTGCACGCTGGGGCACCAGTCGAAGTTGTTCGGCAAAGACCATCATATAGTGAACAAATGTGTAAAACATTTCATCTTCCTAGGTTGTTTGGTTCTTGAGATATGGATGCCCAAAAGTTGGAACCAGTATAGTATGACATTATGACGAAATCGTAGATTCGTATAGTCAATGTCGAAATGAACTGTAGAGTGGTGATATGTATTGGAGGTGTCGAGAGTGGACTCTAGAAGGCTGGTGGGTGCCAGAATGGTGTTATGACGAAATCGTAAATTCGTATAGTCAATGTCGAAATGAACTGTAGAGTGGTGATATGTATTGGAGATGTTGAGAGTGGGCTCTAGAAGGGTGGTGGGTGACAGAATGGTGTAATGACGAAATCGTAATTCGTATAGTCGTATAGCTGTCTGTGCATCCAACCTCCTGAGGCCAGACCTGTCTGTGCATCCAACCTCCTGTGGCCAGACCTGTTTGTGTGCATCCAACCTCCTGTGGCCAGACCTGTCCGTGTCCCCACACCTACAACAGCAATCCTTTCGAGGCAGACCTGTCTTTGTCGCCTCTCAGCAAACCTGCTCTACGCCCCCCCCCCCCCCCCCCCCCCCCCTGAAGGTGTCCACTCTGTGGACATGGACAGGGTGTGTATTTCAGGAAAGTTCCCCCCTGCTGGGGGTAAGGACAGGTGAATTTGTTCGTCTTTATGAAGACCGATGATGAACAGGCTGTGTATCTCAGATGACTTCGGGCCCTCTACTACACGAACAAATTCAGCGTGCTCTGTACTATATGGGTGCCCAAAACTCTCACTAAGTTATGGGTCTCTGTGTTTGTCGCTTGTGTACTGCAAATCGCTTACCCAGCATTAGTGCAGAATGTGCATTTACCAACCTCCAGAAGCTCTGTTAGCAGCTGAAGCCATCTACTTGCATGTATGGCTGAGCGGTCAAAGTGGGAGTTAGCCATGGGGTCCGTCACCCTTGCGTATGCTGCGCTGAGTGCGGACATTGTGTTGTGTGAGATGCGGTGGCAGGCACTGATGCCACACATGTGTGTTGATAGTGGTAGAGTGCGTTTGCCGCATGTACGTTGTGCGTACGTGATAAGCTCCGTGCGTGTGAATAGAGCACGCTGAATTTGTTCGTGTCGTAGAGGGCCCGAAGTCATCTGAGATACACAGCCTGTTCATCATCGGTCTTCATAAAGACGAACAAATTCACCTGTCCTTACCCCCAGCAGGGGGGAACTTTCCTGAAATGAGCCTGCTTCTTAGCCGCATCCTTGCCGCTTTGCTGAGTCTTCACGACGTCGTCGCTGCCCAAGAGATGGTGACGAGTCGGATCGCTGGAAAATCTGCTGGCTGGCGGTCGGCGACCGTAGGTTTCGGCCAAGCGTCGAAAGTAGCTGCAAGGTAAGATGTGTGCTCGACAGCCAAAGAGAAAGAAATAGGGTGAATTTCGCCTCTCCCCCTCTCAAGCCGAAGCAGAAGTGTCCCTTCCAGTCTCACCCCATCCCTCCCCCCCCCCCCCCCCCGAGTATGTGAACTGAACGAAGTACGTTAAACATAAAACGATCGCTACA
>JASAMZ010000998.1:0-18821 GCA_030248115.1 Linhomoeus sp. GSCO2_2 | reverse complement strand
TTCAGTTTCAGTTTCAGTATCAGTACCAGTTTTCTTTCTAGTTTCAGTTTCAGTTTCAGTTTCAGTAAGGAATTTTCTTGAGTTTCAGTTTCAGTTACTGAAACTGAGTTTCAGTATTAAGTACGCTGTTCGCGGCTGTAAAGCGCATGTGCAATCTCGCATGGATGTGTTGCTGCGTTGCTGATTTACATAAGGTGCATTCAAAGTTTTTTCGTCATTGTCAATCAACCAAAGTGCCGAATCAACCTAAGATGAACCAAACATACGCCTCAAACACTGAAACTGAAACTGAAACTAGTTTCAGTAGTGCGCACTGAAACTAGTTTCAGTATTGCACTAATACTGATTCCTTTCGTGGAGTTTCAGTTTCAGTTTCAATATGTCTGACCGTTTTAGTTTCAGTTTCTATGGTCACCCCTGCAGCAGATTTCGTGAATCGATCAGTAGCTAAGCTGACTACTCCGCACAGCAAAATATGACTGAGATCCTACGAGTGCAGCTAACCAATCAGGCGAAGAGACCACCTAAACCAGAGTCGAAGCTACCAAGGTTTAGTCATGTCAAGGCTGGTTTGGAGCCTCTACCTGCTTGGCACCTGCTTGGCACACCACACTTTTCATCTCAACTCACCAGTTGCTGCAGTGGGCCAGCTGCCAGGCCATGGTTGTGGAAGCGAAGGTGAACCAGCGGCTGCCACTCAGTCGAGAGAGTAGATGGAAGGAGAGAAGCATCAGCTGGTAAGCGGCGCCGTTGATGCACGCCTGGGCGAAGAGGCGCCTCTCGCGCTGGAGACGACGCCGCGCCCGCGTCGTTCCACTTGGAGAAGGCGCGCTATTGAGATTGGCGCTTGAAGGAGGCGCAAGTAAGGAGGTGTGCTGTACATTGCGCCGCCTGATCTGCAAAGTGGCAACCACGATAATACCCAATTTCTTTTACTTGCGATGTGTGTAACTACGCTACGCCACAGCGAACTACATCTGTCAGGTTTCAACTTCAACCTACACCGAATGTGAAACGTCTTTCTTTCGCTTACAGCAAAGTTGGCCCTGCGGAGCAGAAGCAGCGTGGCCGAGTTGATAACGAAGATGAGAAGGAACACCAGAGCGCCGTAGGCCCAGTCGAGGGTCATGGCGCACCACTGGCCGCAAGATGTGTCCGCATACGTCCACACGTAATTGCTAGGATCGTAGTAGAAGTCGCAACCTTCTCCGAAGTAGACGGTCCCATGGAGGAGGGCCAGCGCCCAACAAGCCGCTGAGAGATTTAGAGTTATTTGTTCTGTGAACACGATACATTAACAACACATGCGAATGGCTTGTCTCAGTTGTCTGTCTTTGGCACAGCATGAAACCTCTACGTGTAACTGTTCCACCTGTGCAGATCCAGGAATTCCTCCTGTTGAACAGAGATCGATAGGCTACAGGCCAGGCCAGCCCTGTCAGTCTGTTGGCAGCGATGGCCAGTATTGAGTAGATGCAGGCGAACCAGAACACGAGAGAAAGCTGGCCGACTTTCCTTCCGATAAAGCCCGTGGATAGAGAGTGATGTTTGCTGAAGAGGAGTTTGCGTCAGTTTGAACGCCGTGAGTTGAGTCTAACGGTGTTGCGAAAGAAAGTTTCTGCGACAGGGAAGTTGCAACTCTGACCCGGCGTAATCGTTTTGACGTTGTATTAACTAGTGAAGTTGACGAAGTGCTAATATTGTATGAAAGCCGCCTACACCGACCATATTTGTGACAAACAAACATCCAAATGCTACGAAGTCACTCACGCGACGGTCATGGGCGCCGTCCAGAAGGCGAATATCGCCAGAATACCGCAATCGGCCAGCGTCATAGACAGACAGAGCTGGCCGAAACCGGACTCGTGTAGACTGGCCACTTTTGCAAGATGGTAGGCCACCTGAGACGACAATCTCACAAAATTTGGGTTTGTACACAACTACGAGACAGAAGGGAGGCAGGGAGAGAGTTTCATCCTCTTAGTACGGAGCACCTTAAATTTTGCGAATCATTACCAGAGAGCTGACGACGAGACCACTGAACGAGAAGACGAAGCACAAACTGGCGGCTGTCAAGTCCTCAATCGGTTCTGCGACAGCCACGCCGTCTAGTAGTTTTATCAACAGGCTTTGGTTCATTGTCAGTGAACGATGAGCAAAGCGCTCGACCAAAGCTCTGTATGCAAAGCAGCAGATGGACGAGAACCGACGAAGTAATTGGCTTCCGATGAAGGACGGACGGTTAGCCAATGGAGCTGCGTTGCCAGCAACCTGTGGGGTTGTGCAAAGACCAGAGGCGCAGTGATCCAATTAAGAGCGGGGATAGTGAAGCTGCCGTGCGCTTCCTGCGACTAAAGGGCTATGGGGCAGAGCTCGATCTTTCCAGGTCAATTCACAGCTGTCCTCTATTGCGCTCTGTAGCCACAGGGCCACCAGGCGTTGTACACACACATACCTACTCTTCGTTGACGTTTGAGTAGTTGTATCTCTGACAGCCGTCACAAGCGGGTTCGGCTGTCGCTGTCACACGCGCGAGAGAGAAAGAGAGGGTTTGTGTAGGTATGTAAGCAGACCGTTCGATACATATAAGTAGGGTGCGTTCGCCTTGCTACGCCAATTAGGCAGGACATTCTTTCGGCCAAGGGTAATATTCTGTGGAGGCGGCGCTGTCCCTTTAATGCAGGGGTATCATTATATTATGACACCGTATCATAAGTGAGCAATACGGAACTGAACGAAGTAGGCACATTTGTTAGATGGACGTGTTGCACACTGGCATGTTGTCTGGGAGGAGCGCTGCAATCAAAGTTCGTTATATTGTCCATAATTTTCATGAAAGTCGCTCCAAAACAGTGCTACGTTTCAGTACTACGACTCTTCCTGCTTGATCCACGTCAGAAACTACTCTTACGAAGGCCTGTACTGGTGTGTCCCCTGCAACTCCATTGCGAGAGGCGAACAGTTCTGCAACGGGTCACTTGAGACGCCGCCCAGATTAGCGATCGCATTAGACGTCCATGGTAAGGTTGATTGAGTGTAGATATTCCTGTATGGGCTGTCTGCTACATACTTCCATGTTCCACGGAGGTTGAGTCAATTCCTGTTTGGATTCGTTATCGACCCTCGGTCAACCAATATTTTGCTGTTCTGGCCCTCCGCAATTACCGCACTCTCTCATTACAGGACCGCCGCTGGATCCAGTGGAGCAAAAGGTGATTCGTTACAACGGAATTGTCGAAATTCAAGTGGCGTACTGCGCTGATCCGCCACCCAGAGTACGCTGGGAGGTCGATGGTGTTTCGATGGAAGACGTTTCCGCTTTCAAAACCGTCGCGTTTGCGAATGCGGACAGGGTAAACAAATGACGACTTTGAGTCCATTGAAACTAGGTACCAGTAAAATCAATTCCAGAAAGGGTCCTCGGCTGACTGCTACATAGCAACGGTCGCCTTCAGTCTACTTTATGAGTCGGAAGATCTAGACTGGGAGTATACTCTGGTAGTGGCGAACCACTTTGGATCCATCAGGTAGCTTTGGATAGCTATCAGAAATAAGGGAAATTCTTTACGTGGCTTGATGTCTGAGACTATTCAAGGATCCCAGTGGATGTTAGAGGGCTGCTTCATGGAACTCCAGCAGCTCAAAGAAAGGAAAAGAAGGAGACGAGTTCTGAAAGGCGTGATGCGTACCTGGCAATCGCCGATGAGTCAGAACGACGACTCAGCAACGCGCGCGAGCTCAGAAGAGGTGTTGTGCTTACATTCTCTATTATTGTGGGTTTGACACGCCAGCTTGTTCCTTGTTCAGGGGTGGATAAGGTCAGCAGGTGGCTGGGAAGGCTCAGTGGCCTAGCATGGATTACGGAAGACAGCAGCGTACTGAACCATAAGCCCTGATGAGAATCTACTGGGATTATCGCTCGCGACGCTGCAGGGCATTTGGTAGTTCTAACATGAAGGTTTTCTGCAATGTTGTCATCCTGCAGTGAAGTATCAACACCTACTTAGTTTTAAGCATACGGTTGCAATGTCTCATAAATCGAGACCCCTGTGATTCCCGATGCCTGACGCATCAAGCAGTTTCCGCATAAGGGCATTCCCTGAATACGGGCATTGCCTGCGACATGGAGATAAAGCACACAAGCATTCATCGTGTCAACAACAAAGAATCGAAGAGGCGCTATCGCTCCACTGGTTTATAGCCAGTTGAGCGACTACCGGAACTTGAGTGCAGTCATCATCTTGTTATCAGCAGCTGGGGAACACGGGCAGACAAAAGAAGACGGTGATTGTGTGTAGCAGTGGCGGATCCAGGATTTTGGAATGGGGGGGGGCGGAATTTTTGAGGCCACAGGGGGGGACCAAGATGCTATAAAAGCACATTAAAAAATTTGCGCCGCAGGCGAAAATTTTTGCCGATTTTGGCCTATGTTGGTACAAAAATGCTTTAAAATAGCGCCGCAGGCAAAAAATTGGGCCGATTTTGGCCTATTATGGTACAAAAGTGCTATAAAGTAGCGCCGCAGGCAAAAATTTTGGCCGATTTTGGCCTATTTTGCTACAAAAGTGCTATAAAATTGCGCCGCAGGCAAAAATTTTGGCCGATTTTGGTCTATTTTGGTACAAAAGTGCTATAAAATAGCGCCGCAGGCGAAAATTTTTTGCTCTGGAGGTGCTGCCGCGCAATTTTTTTTTTCTCGGGAGGGGGAATGGGGGGGGGGGCGGTTTGGCCGAATGGGGGGGGGGGCGGACGCACAACCGCCCCCCCCCCCCCCCTGGATCCGCTACTGGTGTGTAGGGTAGTCGGTTTGAAGCATACGTGTAAGCCCAAACTCGCCAAGGGGGGGGGGGGGGGGTGGGGCGGGGTGACTTTGCCAGAAACTTGCCAACTTGTTAGCGCCGCAGGCGAAGTCATATGAGATTTCTAACGAAGGGGGGGGGGGATGTGGAGGGGGAGGGGGAGGTATGTCTTCAGCTGAGACGGGGGGGGGGAGAAGATCACCACCTCTCCGCCGGCCACACGCATGCCTGCACGTGCGCACGTCTCCTGCGAAATTAGGGTTCACGCAGTTTCTTATACCCTTCGACTCTTCATCAAGAATGGGTGAGAACGACGGCCCCGTCTCCCTGGGTGAGTGCCCCTTTCTGTAGTCTGGTTGTGTTCTCCAATCTGTACGTAACGTGAATCCTCCAATACGCGCCCTGGGCGCTGATTGGAGGGGTGGGGGCGCTTCATGCGAGAGGTTTGATCCTTTGATTGAAATACAGCGAAATTTATGGTTTACTCACGTCTTAGCACCACTTGCTCGTCGTATTTAGCGTTGAAGTATTGTTGTTTTGATCAACATAGTTATACTCAGTCAGTGAGCCTCTCTTAAAGTAGCAATTGTCACAAAACATGCATGGTGATACTTGCTACTTGTCAGAAGTGGGCGCATGTTGGAGGGGGCGCCCAATTTCTCAACCTCCCTGTAGGAGGGGCGCTAATGCCAGGCGTGGGCGCTTATTGCATGACTACGGTATCTATAGTCTACCGTACCTCGCCGCTCCAAAAGTTCACGCACTTCTCCGGTTTCATTGCAGCTTGTCGTTCCGTCATGGCACTGCTGGGCCTGGCCCTGGCGGTGTCCATGATGGTAATTGGCTCTCAACAGCTGGGCCGGTGTCCCATTCAGCCCATGGTGCCCCTCTGGCTGCTGGTCGCCGGCGTCGCCTCCCTCTGCTTGACGCTCTTCCAGTGCGTCAGGGGCTGCTGGGGCCTCCTCGCCGAGTATGTGTGCTGTTGTACACCCTAAGCCGCCGGATAGTGGTGCGCACAACTATGTATTCAACCCCTCCCTACCGTACACCATTACTTGGGCGTGTACTATAAATTGGACGTGCACCACTGTATTACTTTAACCTGTGTCTTGTAGGTGACAGGTTTATAGCCATAGAACACGCAGTGATGAGCTTACTAAGCACTCATTGTCACCACTTCAACTGAAAATTGCTTCTCATTAGGTGCCTATTATGTGCACAGACCAGTTTCATCAACTGCTATTGCTCAAACATTAAGCAACAAACATCAATCGCTAAAGGCGTCAGACTGCGTAATCTGTGTTGTGTCGTCCACCACTATTTGGACGTGCACCACAGATACGCTAAGTGCATCTCTGTAGTGGTGTAGATTAGCGGTGGCCATTTGTGGACCTACATAAAATCGTTGCAACAGGGTAACTCGCTCACGCTGATGCCATGGACTTGTCTGTGTAGTATGTATGTACCACCTTTGGCCACCTACTAATTTAATACAGGGTTTGCTGCCAGTCGTCTAGACCGTGTTTACGTCCATACACAGTAGGTACAACGCTGTACAGTACGCCGTTCACAGCAATTGCGCACTATGGCAGGTGCAGCGGAACCGACGTCGGGGCCAGTGTCGCTTGTGGCCTCTTGTGCGCGACCAGCATGGTTCTCCAGTTGCTCTCGGTGATCTTTTCCATCGTCTGGCTCATACTCGGTGGGACAGGGAGGCAAGATATGAGTATTGACAGTCGTTTCAATGGCCATCCCTGCGCGTCCAGGCGCCGTCTGGGTCTACGGGGTCGACCGGGGCCAGCTGACCTACAGTCCGTTCGGAGCCGGCGGAGGCGGAGGCAACGAGACCGAGGGCGTTCTCGACCCCCACTTCTGCGACCAGACGGCCTACCAATTCGCCTTCGTCTACGTGACCGCCGCCTTCGGCCTCCTGGCCCTCTGCTGCTGCTGCTCGGCCGTCTGCGTCCCGTCCGTGGGAGTGGGACAGTCGCGCTCCTACGTGTCGAACGTTCTGGGCGGCGCCGGAGGGAGGAGAGACGATGTCGTAGCTCCCGAGGAGGGGAGAGCCGAGTCGAAGGTACATAGAAGTTCAATCGCGACTGGTTCGTTGATCGATTAATAAGAGGGCTTCCCACAAATTCTTACAACCCTGAAATTGCGCGCCTTGCGCAGATTTGAAGCCAAGCCGTAGCACGACTCCTAGTCTTGTGAGTGTGTGTGTGTCTAGAGTTCAGCCCTCAAAATCACTTCTAACTCACTTCAGTCGAACGGGCGTGGTCAGCACGAACCAACCGGCGGAGAGAACGAGACCGAAGCGCAAGCACCTGGTGAGAAAATCATACGGAGGAACGGAAAATGCTTTGGGGTGTGTGTACGTACGTACGGATGTTATATCCTTTGTTGTTTTTTTCTTCTTGTGTTTTTTCGTTTGCTGATCTTCTTGACATTTTCAGAGTAGCATGTTGGCATAAATTTCTCACAAATCACTAACAAGTTGGTTTGAAGTTTCCAGGTTTCCGGTTAAAGGGGATTTTTCCGGCCTTCCCGGTTGGGAGTTTTGGGCCGGGTCCCTTCTCTCGAAAGGGGTTTCACTATCCCCCCCCGGTTTCAAGAGTACAATTGCAATGGGCGCATAGACCCTGTGGTGAAGCGTGTAGTGTGTACGTGTCTGTACTATGTATGTATCGAAGACTCGTCCCTCGGCGCGCGACCGGAAGCGTCGCGGGATGGATGCTCCGTCTGCTGGTGGGGGGGCGCTGGCTGGCCGTTGTTTGGCTGGTTTGGGCTTTTTGTTGGTTTGTGGCGATGGGAGGCAAAAGAAGACTGCGTCTAGTAGTAGTCGGGTTGAAGCGCTTTGAAGAGGTGCCTACATTCTTTAGACAGCGAGCATGGCAGACCAATCGCCTCACTTGGCAGCCTTGGAACGTCACAAGGCCGAACTTTGCGCCAGGTTAGGCGACATGGACAACCTCGTGCTGTGTACGCACCTTCAAGGTCGTGGCCTGCTGGCCAGCCACCACGTCCAGGAGATCCGGGTAAACACTAAGCAGTGAGATGGGCTTCTGATGAGTCTGTAGATGGGGAAGGTGGTGTGTACTTCCAACTTGTTCAGCACGCCTCCAAAACGCCGTACGAGCAGAACGCCGCCCTCGTTGATGAGGTGGGACGCCTTGGCCCAATGGCTTTTGTCGAGTTCTGCACTGGCCTTGAGAAGGCAGGCCGGCAGGACCTGGTCACTGACCTGCTACTCCAGGATCTGTCTGATGTGGAGAGATGGCTGGAAGGGAGGCCTGCAGCCTATCAGCTGCTACCCTGTAAGACTAACAGTCAAGTAGTGATCTTCACATCACTCGGTGCGACCCTAACAAAAGGGTTGCAGTTTCAGACCAACTGTGGGAAGTCAGCAGCCTACTGAGGCACCACTACCGCATCGAGCGAGACTTCCTCGTGTCCGAATGGTCGGACTTCTTTGGGGAGAGGGCCAGCTTCGTCGATCGAGACGACATCGCCTCTTTCGGTTTCTACATCAATATTGAGATGGAAACCACTGGCGAGAAGCTGACATCGCTCGACTACAGACGTCTGTTCGGAGCAAGTCCTGGGGCAAGCAGCACTGTCAGTCCAAGCCACATTGTGCTGTCTGGAGATGCGGGTATTGGAAAGACCACTTTCTTGAACAAGATCGCCTATGACTGGTCTATCGAACTGCCACCAAAAGAACAAGAAGACTCAGCAAACCAAGAAGTGGCCAGGTGGCTGCAGAACCGATTTCAGTTGGTCATCCTTCTCAAGTTGGGCAAAGTGGAGGACCAAATCGGTTCCAATCGGAGTATTTCGCTTGAGGTGGCCCTTCAGCAGCAGTTGTCACTTGCCACTCAAGATACATGTAGGGCAGGGCAAGTGGGTAGACGACTCATCGAACTGCTGGCAAATGAGGAGATCCAGAAGAAGACCTTGCTCCTATTGGACGCCTATGACGAATTCGTTTTGGAGAGTGAATGTCCGCAACTCAAGCGAGTGGCGCTCGGCAATGGATTTCCTCGAGCCACTGTTGTGGTGTCCACTCGGCCGCACAGAGTGGCTGAACTGAAAACGAAGACAGCGACCCGTGTGGCCAGTCTGCGCGGTCTTCGGAAGGAGGAGCTGCTCGAGCTGGTCGAAGGCGGTGGAACACGGTACGAGCTGGTTCGTCGGGTCCTCTCTTCCCCGAGTGGCAGTGACATTAGTCATCTCCTGTGCAACCCTCTTCTCTTCTTTATGACGAGTATTGTGATGGAGGAGTTCCTGGCTGGAGAACGTTTCGATGAGGACGCGAGAGCTCGTTTGGCCAACTTGGAACTCTACGACATCATCGACTACTACGTCAGACACCATGTGAAGCGGCTTGGTGCAAAGCGTGGGAAGCTCAATTTGGACGTTGATTCTCCTTTGGGCAAGAGGATACTGCAAATCACCAGCCTTGTGGCGATTGGGAAGTACGACACCGACACATTGGCTGTAGTCGAAAGAGCCGCCAGACAAGCTCTTGCTAAACTTGGCGGCACCAGCAGTTCCACTGACAAGCCTCATGTTCCAAGTTCAACGTTTTTCCTAGACCAAACAGACATCGAACAGAGTACTGCAATCCAAGCGCAGAGTGCATGGGGCGGACCAGCACTTCCCAGCCTATGGCAGTTGATCAACTCAATCAGCTACATTTGGGGACAATCAGACAGTGTTTCCAGAGCACCAAACCTTGACGACCTGGTCAGGATGGCCAGCAGTGAGAAGGTCGGGTTCTTCAGACGACCACGATTTGCTGCACATCCTATGCCTGGACAAGCCACTACACTGGAGCTTTTGACCTCGCACAACTGGAGGGCGTTCTCTCGCGGCTGCCAGTTTCAGCATCAACTATTCGCTGACTATTTTGTGGCGAGATTCGTCGCGGACAGTTGTGCAAGTGGTCTGCTTCGAGTAAGCGCAGCCCTCAAGATGGTGAACCCGGAGCAAAGATACTTCCTCTCGGCGATGCACCGAGCTGTTGTGTACAATCCGCAGTTCTGGGTCGACCGACAGGTACACTGTGACTCTTGGTTTTCACAAAAGGTATGAAGCCTGGTGTTCTCTCTCTACACACAACTAGCTTGCAGAAATGCCTCACCCACTGGATCTACAGGCCGATGAAAACTAACTTCACCGACGATGCGAAACGCCTGTTCAAAAACCAATTCAGCCCTCTAAGAAGGCTGCACCTCCAGTGCAATTCCAACTGGAAAACTGCGGTTTCGTCACTTGCCTGTCTAGCTAAGTGCATCCCTTGTGGATGCCTTGGCACTGTGGAATTCTCAGACTTCAGTGACATGGATTGGTCAATTGAAGAAGCACGTCACTTCTCCAACTGGCTGACAAGCTGTGGGCTACTGACTCACCTGGTGTTCAACGACTGCTCAGGCAGCCTGATTGGCTTGCCTCTCCGGCAGTTTGAACGACTTGAAGAGACCAGGTTTGAGTTCTTCTATTTGTTTGCTGTGCTGAAGGCTTGGCATGGGAACAAACCAACCAACGTGCAGGTGCAACTGGTACGACATGGAGAAATGCCACATTTGTACGGGAGATGATGACGGCACCCAGATCGATCGCATCGTTCTAAACGAGCTTGTCGTTCGCAAGCCGAAGGAGATCCGGTCGCTGGAAAACTTCCTCGGTCACTGCGCCTGCATGCGGTATGCACCGCGGGACATCACTCTAGAGTTGCCTGACCATCTCTGCAACGACTCGATTCTTGAGGCGTTGTCCAAACTGCCGATGCTGCAGAAGCTCAAGTTAATTGGGCAGTGGCCGAAGATCCCTCTGCTGGATAAAGGACGTTTCGTCCTTCTGGAGAAACTCGTCACGGACAATTTCCAGCCAGTCATTGTTGGGTGTAGCAATCGTGAGCTTGATCCAGCCAATAACTTGAGCGAGCTCTCGATCAACCTGCAAAGCCTGGACTGTCCATGTTGCACGCCTATAGGCCACGTGAAAGGTGGCGACCGCTGCAATGCTTCAAGCTGCAAAGGGCTAGCTCCTGAGTTCATAGAAGGGTTGAGGAATGTGGCAAAGTTGGCTCCAAACCTCGCCCGGGTTACATTGATCGTCGGCCTACCACTGAAGCTCCACCCCACAGGGCAGTTTCACTGCGCTATGAACTCAATGGTCTCTTCACTGGGCGCGCTACTCGCAGCCAGCAGCCGGTGGAGGCTTTATGCCGAGATCGTCTTTCAGAATTTTCTACAGATCACGCTCACAGAGGACCAGAGACGACAGTGGAAGGAGGCGACGAAGGTCTGCTTCACAGAAGCCGGAGACCGTTTCACAGAACTGATGTTCGTTATGCCAAGCTAAAGCGTTACCTACGACACATGACCTAAGAGATGTCTGTCTCCCACATAGTGTGATTACGAATTAGATGCCTGTCCTGAGTCAGAGTATACGGGAGATTCTGAGTTTGCCATAAGTTGTACACCAGCTACTGACGAACCAGTTCTGTGAAATGGGCTCTCTTGAAGACTGGTCTTTTCACGGTCGACGTTTCACGGTCGACGAGAGTGATCGGGACATGCCGCGATACCTTCGCTCGATGGGCCTCGCATGGTGGTCGACAGGACCCGACCCCGGCAGCAGATCAGACATTCTCCTACAGGCGACGTCTACCGACAGGGCAAGACAACTCGTTTGCCGCGCGGCGGTCTTCTAGAAGAAAACGAGAATATAAAATATGTCAATGAAAATGGCGATTCCAAAAGTTGACGCCCTGCAATCGAAGAGTACTAGACGAGCACTGAGTCGAAGACAGTGGTACACATGACACGGAGATGGACTGGAGATACCAGTTTAACCGACTATACCACCTGGCCTGTTGTTGTGTGTGGCGCGAGGAATAGCAACTAGCTGATAGGTCATGGAGTAGTCATACTGTGTTGTCCTACTTTCTGCTGTGAGGAGCGCGGAGTATACTTTGCGAGGCACGATAACCATCTCCCCCCAGCAAATCCCAGGCCAGAAATTCCTTCCCTCCGTGCCTTCGCAACGCAGTCAGTCAAGTAGACCGAGAAGTGACTCACTCGTCCTATTGCATGCGTGAGAGTAGCGCATTCCACCCTTCTGTACACTGCAGCAGTCAAGAGGAAGGAACGAATGGAGGGATGAGAGAGGCAAGACGCGGGAGGGAAGAAGGGAACAGGTTTTTAGGGCCGCGGGCCTGCCAGAGATAGGGAAGGAGGGAGGCAAGGCGCGCGTGTGAATGAGAGGCTACCAAACGAAGACGGGGTGCTGCTGCCACTGCGTTGCGACAGGAAAACAATTCGCCTAAGACGTTTGCCGCTGATGCAGTGCTGTGTGTGTAGGAATGATGCCAGTCAGGCTACTGTAGCGTCAACTGCGAACAACATCACTGTATTTGGCTTTCATCTATGTACTAGGTTGCAGATACCATCTATTCCACAGTGAGTGCCAGCGCTGCACATTCTTTTAGGGGACAATTATTTGCAGCTTTTAATTTGTAACTACAGCTTTTCATTTGGAAGAATGCGCTTTTAACTGTCACCGCTTTTCATTCTGAACAAAGCGCTTTTCATTTAGAACATTGCGCTTTTCGTTTGGAACAATGCGCTTTTAAGAACGCATATATAGGAGCAGCTTTTCATTTTGAACAAAGCGCTTTTCGTTTGGAACAATGCGCTTTTCATTTTGAACAATGCGCTTTTAATTCTTCTGCTGTGAGACAAAGGGCAAAAGTCCAGAAAAATGCCCGAATGAGCATTTACAATTCATTTAAATTACATTCTTTTTTGAATTACGTTTTAAATTCAGTTATATTTCTTTCGGACACAGAATATTCCTATGAATTCAGGCTATGCTTAGGCTCGCCCTGCGCCCACAGTGCACAAGAGTCAGTCGGCGTCGCAGTCTGGCGGGTCGAAGCTTAGGCTTAACGCGACCGGTGACCGACTTCAGGGCGCGCGGAGCGCGCCCTGAAGTTGGTGGTCGCGCTAAGCCTCAGCTGAGACCCGCCAGGCGCGACGCCGGCCGAGTTTTAGTGCAAACGGTAGGTGGAGTGCTCACTCCCCCAAAAACTTAGCCTCCTGCTTAGGCCGGCTGTGCCCCTTCCCTGCTAGCCTTCGCAACAACTTGCACTTTGAAGCCTATTAGCCTATGGCCACGCCGACAAACTTTCCCTAGCAAATTGGGGTGGTTCGCGTCGACGTCACGTTGCGACAATGCCGTGCGCGACGCAGCAGGGCGTTAAAAGCGGTTTGTTCAAATTAAAAGCGGTTTGTTCAGTTTAAAAGCGGTTTGTTCAATTTTAAAAGCGGCTTGTTCAATTTAAAAGCGGTTTGTGCAATTTTCGGTCCAGCTGCTGTCAAAAGCGGCATGTTCAAGTTAAAAGCGCATTGTTCATTTTTAAAAGCGCATTGTTCATTTTTAAAAGCGCATTGTTCATTTTTAAAAGCGCATTGTCATTTTTCCGGAGGCTATAAAGAAAAGCGGTATGTTCATTTTTGGCACTCCGCTTTGCAAAAGCAGGAGTGCTATAGGGGGCGTCGGATTGAACAGAATCATCTTACCAAGCTTTCTCGCGCTACACAGATCGGATCGCCAAGCGGTTTTTTGCGTTAGATAGGCTGAGTCGACGCGCAGCCTGGACAAGAAACTAGAAAATTCCGGTAGTGGAAGAATTTTGCAAAAATTCAAAAATTCGAATTTTTGCTAAGTAAAAAAAAAACAATAGCCCATAACTGTCGCAAAAGTGGGCCGATTTTGACGATATTTGGATATGTTGTAGACCTTTGGAAGTTCTTCAGAGCAAAACTGGAACGGGCCCCCTAGGTGGTCCGACGCGGGAGTACGGTAGAAAATTTGAATTTTCAAAATTTTTTCCGACCTTTAAAAAATCAGAACTCGAGCTTGCGACGGCGGATCCTCGCCAAGTTTTAACTTGTCCGAGAACATTATATTGCCTTTCGTTTGAGACCATAACCGCTGAAATTGCTTGTGCCGTTCTTCAGATACGCGGTGCCAAAAGTGTCGGTTCTCGAGCGGAAATTTCGGATTTTCGACTTTGGGTGGAGATTTGGCTTGGAAACCGTGCCTTTAACGGTAAATTGACAATCGCAACGTGTTCTACGTCAAAAGTTGGTCTAGACAAAGTGTCTTGACTATTTTGAGCTGCCGTACCCCGGCCGCGCCGAATTTTTGAATCCCGGGGCCAAATTTTCGAAATTGAGTTTTCACTGGTTTCGGGGATTTTCGGCGACGCTGAACACGAATCCGGTGTTTGTTTTGAGATTTGAAACGCCTTTACGCTGATTTCGCAACCCGGTCGGCCAAAAGTTGGGTCCCGGGGTCGAAATTTCAAAATTGAGTTGACAGTTGTTTCTGGGCTTTCTGACACCGCAGAACACGAATCCGGCGTTTGTTTTGCGTTTTGAGTTTCATTTAGCCTGCTTTTGGCGTCAGAACACGCCCCAAACATGCCCAAACTTGACCGAACATGTTCAAACTTGTACAAATATGTCCAAACATGTTCAAACTTGTCCAAACTTGTTCGAACATTGTCGGCGACACTGAACACGAGTCTTGCGTTTCCGTGAAGGATTATTACCGAGTAGTGACACGCGAACAGTCTGCTTTGCTTCGAAACAAGCGGAGTGCCACCCTGAAGGTCCCCTTCAGCGTTCAACTAGTTAAAAGCGCAATGTATATTTTCTAAGCGCTCTTGAATTAAATTAAAAGCGCCCTAAAATACCAGCCATTCTTTTAGTCAATATGTACCCACTTGTCTATTCCTACTTGTCTGTGGTCTCTATTCGTCAGCGGTTGCGAATTCATCTCATCTCAGGAGGAGAGACAGCGTGCCTTGTGACTCAGCATCCTCTCTTTGTAACCCCATTTCATTCTCTCTCCTTGTGCACACCTGACGCGCAGCACAGTAGCGCGCTGCATAGACTCACACGGCTAATCCTGGAACAATGATTCACACCGTACTTCCAGCGAAGCCAAGCGGCTTTGCGTCGCCTTTTCAAAATCGAAACGCCACTCCAATCATACGGCGCGGCGGCGGCTGCGGCATTTCGCTTTCGCCCCAACCACCCATACTATTTGCTCAGTTCTCTAGCCTGTCATGTGGCCTATGTATAGGCAGGTAGGGGAGGTAGACGGAGCGACTTTGAATTGCCAATGTGTGCGCGCGTACGCGTGTGCCAGGTACTCGCGCGAGTCCGTGCGTTCCCCACTGGACGAACAGACGGACAAGAGGGACTCGCTCGTTCTCCCTGTTTACTGTGCTGCGTGGCGGCGCAGGTTGGAAGGAGCCCAGTAGAACTGACTGTGTGTCGCTGCGCGCGTTTTGTGGGCGGCCTTGTACCACTGAGTAGTGATGCGCATTCACGCCAGAGTGGGTTTCTGTCCCGGCGTCCTTGTCTTGTCTCTCCCTTTGTGCGCCGCTATTGTGCGTGTTTTCAGTTTGAATGCTAAAATTTGTTGTAGAATTGGTCAGGTGTGATTGAGTGAGGTGTACTGTGTGCGTCGGTGCTCCTTGTTTGAGAGATGACGTCTTTGTGCCTAGAGCTACTCGTTTCTCAATTCATGGACGTCTGTTTGCGGTTTCGCCGTTAACTTGAATGGCAACAACTGTTGCACAGGTAGATTTCCGCCCCGTCGTCGTCTGCGTCATAAACCTCTGCTAACGTTCTGTCATGAATGCAATAATCTCTGTGATTCAGAAATCTAATCGTATTGATTCATTCTACAGTCCAATGAGTTCAACGCAGTTGTCTGTAATGGGTTGTATGTATTGTATGTCTGTCCGGACGTGCACGGTTGTTGTGTCGCGTCCTGTGCCCTATGCCCTCGCCTATGTGGTTCGAGCGAGTAGGGTTAGGGCAGTGGACCTTGTCGGGGAGCAAACAAGGCAATGAACGGCGCAAATACGTGCTAGAGCCCGGGCAATGTAGGGTGGCACTAGTGTGTGCGGTTCACACTGTTTGCATAGCTCACAGAGGTGTGGCCGACTGACTGCCGGCTCGCAAAGGGCGAGATCTGAACGAGAGAGAGGGCGCTGTGCGCGAATCGGGCGATCGGAATTGCTTTATCCGCGTTCTTTCTCCACATACTCGTGGGGACAGCATGGATTGTGTATCACCTACATGGGTCTATGTAAGTATCACAGGTATGAGACCTCAATTGTTCATATTTTTTTTATAACTTTGCTTGTAATCACAACGCATAAGATGCAGTATGTCTGCCTGCATTGTCACAACCCTGTTTGTCCCTTGCTCCCTGACAAAGACAAGGCAGGGTGTTTGACCACTCATTCCCACCCCTCATTCTCCATCCTAATTGTCTTCCAAGCCAGTGATCTTGGTGAAAGGACTTCCATCGACGACATCGATATTGGCGGGGGGTGTCTCGAGATAATTGCCCGCATCCTTCCACAAACGTTCTGGAAATGGTTGGGGGGGGGCGTAATTCGATTGCTGTCACCTTATACCTCCTTCAGTGTTCGCCGCAGGTTCACTTTGGAATGAAGAGGGTCTAAATGGGACGACGCCTTTTTCTTTTGGGTCACAAATGTGGACAGTGACGGTACCGTTGCTGTAGATTGCAGAACCGCACAATGAACAGACTTGCTGCGTTTCGTTTTCGATTAAATAGGTGGCAAAAACGTACGTTGCCGGACACATCCGTGGAAAAATATTGCTAAGTTTTAGCCATTTGAAAATGCTGAAATCTGCCATACTTGACAAAACCCTTGAAGATATCCCTAATTTATTGAATTCTAAAATCTAAAACTCATTCATAATTACTTGACATACTTCGCCCGATACAGCCATGCAAAGATATTTTGAAATTTAAGTTGTTTGAAATTGTCGAAATTTGGCAATTTTGAGAAAAACCTTGAAAATATCCCTCAATTCGTTAATTATAAAATATAGAACTAATTGCTAAATACTTGGCAGACTATGCTCGATACATCGGTGCAAAGAAGTGTTGAAATTTAAGAGACGCTGCCCGAGAAGATCGACCCTTGAGTGGACACGAATTTTCGACCTTCTTCGATTTTGCTGATTTTTGGATATGTTAAAGTAGAAGTGATTCTATGCATCAAACTTTTTATCCCAGGTCGCTGCGACCTTCCTAGCTCGAGATACAGGGTGCCAAAGTTGACCTACTCGACGAAATTTTGGCTGTCGAAACGACGAAAACGGAAATCGCCATATCTCGTGGTAGTCTCAACAAAACTAGCTGATATTTGCACAGATGATAGAGCTTACATACGGCTATAGGACTGGTTAATTTCAGACCTTGTGGCCGAGTGCAGCCCGCACAGCGTTCGAAAGCCCGTCGGCCGCGACGCCGCGGGAAAAATCAATTTTTGCAATTTTCGCCAATTTTATATCTAAAAGCGGCATTTGTCGGAGCCAAATTTTTTTCATGAGAAAGCCCTTTCGATTGCGCTTCGATTAGTCTGTAAATGAAAATAATCGGCGTGCCTTTCTGTGGGCAAAATGAGCCAAGTTTGATCCACTTTGGCACTTTTCACTGTTAGGGTGCCTGGACCAGATTCCTTCCAACTTGAGCCAGGATCAACGGACAAATGCGATATTTTTACGTGTGATACGTATTGCGTCTTTCTTGAACTGGTACAAATACGAGGCAATTCTGTCACACTAGCCAGTCACACTGTGAGAACGACTAATAACGCTGTGTTGCGAGAACTGAATTTCTGTATTTTTCGCCAGATTTCCACAGGAAATCGGCATTTGTCGGAGCCAATTATATATTGAGTTGAAACCCTTTCAAATGCGCTTAGATTGGCCTATAAATGAAAACAAGCTGCGTGTGTAAAAAGTTCAACCTATACTATGTGTCTGTCAAATTTTGGTGAACAGTATAGTGAACTTTGTACACATCGTTAGCCGCATCTGGAGAAAGTGTCTTGAGAATGTGTACCTTAATGCCAAGTGCAGCTATCCCCACGATACGGTTGTCTGTACAGCTGATCTGAAGCTCAGTGATATCGCCGCGTTCGCTATATGTAGCGGCATGATACGACGCCGTTTATCTGATGTTTCCTACCTGTGTAAAAACGTCACATCCAACAAAAAAACTTGCCAAAAGTTTGGTGCGAGCGAATTCCTGTGTTCAGCGTACCTACGCATTTCTGTTTCCGAGTGCACATTCATCAATAAACAGCTGTTCTGGCCATCAAACGAAAATCTCGGTTTTGACATTTTTAGAATTTTAATTCTAAATATCTCGAAATTGGAATATACTAAAACTGTAAAACTAGGTCACAAATTCTTATTTGCATACGGCCCTAAAATTTCTGCGTTCAAATTCGTCAAAAAACGACGTTCTATTTTGTTGATTTATGAAATTTTCAAAAATAATTACGTATTTCTATTAAATTCCATATTTGCAAAAAATTTCTCTTGCGTTACAAATTATCCGCAGTCCATACTCTTTTCATTTCTGAAGAAATTTCGCCGCTATATCATCAGGTGAAAAAGTCGATTTGCGACATTTCCATATTTTGATTAAAAATATCTTGAAATTGCAATTTTTAATAACTGCAAAACTATGTCACAAATCTTTATTGGCATACGACCTTTCCATTTCTGCATTCACATTTGTCAATAAATGACGTTGTATTTTAGTCAATTTATGCAATTTTGACAAATAATCGCGTATTTCTACTAAATTCCACATTTGCAAAAAATTTCTTTTGTGTTACAAATTATCCGCGGTCCATGCTCCTTCCATTTCTGAAGAAATTTTCGCGGCTAGCGTATTGTTGAAAAAAGTCGATTTTCGACATTTTGGATTTATCGTGCAAATATCTCGAAAATGCGAAATTAGCAACAGAAACGGACATCGGATCCGTATACAGCGGTCCTGACTCTACTTGACCACATATGTCACACATCTTACTTCGGTGAGCGGAGACGGATACACACACAGACAGACAACCAACCCCCAACATTGTCATCCGTCTAT
>JASAMZ010000996.1:25000-39563 GCA_030248115.1 Linhomoeus sp. GSCO2_2 | reverse complement strand
GACTCGATGGAGGCGGAGAAGTAGGCGAGGGAGCAGATGAGGTCCAGAGTGGAGAGTACCTCTGTCAGGTTGTGCAGACAGCCGATGTGCTCGCGCAGCTCGGCCAGCAGCTCTCCGATCACGCTGGACGGAAGGAAGGAAGGAGCATATCGACAGAGGGAAATGCGAGCACTTACACAGTACGCAGTATGTACCCGTTGCTCATGGAGAAGATCTCCGAGATCGACTGGTTGATTCGATCTGAAACACGACTTTCGTAAGGACATAGCAGCAATGGAGGATACCTACATAGACAATGCGCACACAACTGGCAGTGGGGCGCCCACCGTTCTGTCGCATGAGGTTCCTGGTGGTGAAGGTGACCTTGCTGCGCAGACGGACGGTGTTGATGCAGACGCTGGGCAAGGTGATGGTGCGCCCCTTGTGACGCTTGCCCAGATCCTGGCGCACAGTAGGCACCGTAACTCTGCAAGACAGACAAACGAACGCTACTTCAGAGATTGTAGTCGCACTTTGAGGTGAAGCTCGAGGTAGTAGCCGGAGCGCGCGGCGAACGCCGTTCGGTAGGGATAGGGGAGAACGCTCTCGAGTTCCAGCTGCACCAGCGCTGAAACGGAAACGCCTCCGGATGGTGTTTCATCGGTCGACTTCACTCGCGTCAAATTGGAACTCAACAGGGCACGTCGTCGACCAGCTCGCTGTAGATCCTTCTGGCGACGTCCAGCATGCCGCTGATGGCCGGCTGCAAGGAAGGAACCATCCGCGAGTGTCGACTTCGCTAGACGACCGATTGCCTTTTCTATCGCCCACTTTGACGGCGAAGAGCTTCTGCGTGAGGCTGTGCAGGGGCCCTTTGGCCTGGCCGGCCACCACGTCCTCCATGACGTCCTGGATGCGCTCGACGATCTTCTTGAACCGGTTGTCGCACAGCATGTGCTGCAACGTGCGAGAGAAGCGACTTCGCAGGCGCTTCCAATGGAGCTACAGTACGTGGGACGCACTCACGTCGTGTATGAGCTTGAAGAGTGGCGAGTGTAGTCTGGAGAGGGACTTGCGCAGGGGCTCCACGAGCTCCAGCGTCCTCTTCAGGTGCAGCACCTGGGAGATGCGGTACTCGGCCGTTCTGGCCGTCTCGTTCTTGGGAAGGTGGACGCACATCACCACCAACTGGTCGACGTCCACCATCTTCGACATGTGCTGCCGAAGGTCGCGGAACACCTGCGAAAACAACTTCTACACATATCATGTACATACCTCTGTAGTGAATGAGTATCGCACTCTTGTGGCGCGATATCGGAGTGCTACACTTTGAAACGTCAAGTGAAACTGCGTTCCATACGCCCAACCAGCAACTTCCATTCGAAGCACGAACCGCCTCATTTCCCAGCAACTCTTCCACTGCGTCCAGTCGACGGTTCGACTCTTCTTCGTTCGCGGGAGGTTGCAGCAAATTGGCCCTGCAAAAGGTACACGTGTGCTGCATCTACATCCAATGTCGATTGAGATACTTAGTCATCAATCCTGAAACCTGATCCATACACTCACTCACCGCAGCATTCTGGCGCCGCAGTTGGTCTTGGTGGAGTTGAGAATGCCGTAGAGACTGGAGCTCAAGTTGGTGGGATCCTTCAAGCTGACGATCAGCTCCAGTTGGCGCACCGTTTCCGGGTCTGCAAAAATGAAAAGCTACATACTCCGGTTGCGCCATCAAATCCCACCAGCCAACCAACTGCGCGCCTCACCGATCATGCAAGTGTTCTCGACGCCCGTGTAGCTGACCTTGACCGAGCCCTCCGCCAAGAGGATGTTCTGCGTGTACTCCACATACTTGATCAGCGCCGCCGCCGACGACAAGCAGTAGTACCTGTGGAGAAAGGGAGGGTTGAAGGTCACTCCACGAGTCGGCAACGATGAGCGCAAGGAAGCATTACTACAACGCACTTCTCGTGGACGTCCTTGTGAAGGGCCGAAGAGCACTCGGGCACCTGCAGCCGATTGAGAAGCTCAAGGCCCTTGGCTTCGTTGAAGTACTTCCGCTGCATCGTCGTGATCTGGCACTTGGGGAAGTCGCCGCGCAGCAGCTCCACCAAAGCGATCATGTTGCCGGAGCGGCCGGTCAACGCCACCTCTGGTACGATCACCTGCAAGCAACAGCAGCAATCGACGCACGGAGACCAGGCAATGCAGAGTTCGAAAATACGGCGCAGAGAAGCACCTCCACCGGATTGAGAACTTGAAGCTTGACGCGCAGGCGTGAATAGCCGGCCGAGTCAGAAAACTGTCCCAGACTGATCTCGGGATACTTGAGGTCCATGCTGGCCATGCCCACCTCCCCTTTGGCCAGGCCGCGCCCTTCCGCCACGGCTGAAAGGAAGGGAATATTTTATGCCAAACGAGCCAGCATCATTTCGTCTCACTCACCAACGATCGTAGAAGACTGGAGGGCGCCGCCGACAGCATCCGACGTTGTCGACCTGTGGGCCGGCGTGTTGTTGGCCGTGGAGCGAGAGAAACTGGCCGTCGATTCCAGCGTCGTCACCGTTGTGGTAGTCGTTCGCGCGCGTCTCCGGCCGCTGCTGCTGCCGGTCACCTCGAAGCCACTCGTCGTTGTCCTCACTGGAAGCAACTCCGACGAGTAAGTCGACAGCACGGCCGTTGCTCTGTACAAATCAAGGAACAACGAATGCCGCGCTCCGCTCACGACTGCGACTCGAGCCTCCACCGAAACCGCTCTTGGCCATCAGCAAGTCGTCGAAGCGAGTCACACCCAATCCTTGAAACCATTGGAAATTGAACGGCTGTTGCGGAGCGTTGGCGGCAGGCGACGGGGAACCGGTCGAACTTCTCGAAGTGCCAGCCGCGAGAAAGTCCATGATTTCTGTATGAATTGGCAGACCACCCTTCCTGAAATATTGAAGGTGGACGAATTGTTCAGGCGCTTCGCTGTGCGCGTGTTGAGGCGCAGCTGAACCAAAAGTTTGAATTCAAATTTCAAACAAATGTAATACTGTGAGGCAATTCAAATTCAAAATATTGTGAATTTGCATAATACTGGAGTTTATAAGATCTTTTGAATGTAGCAGCTGCCTTCAAATCAATTCAAAAGCGCGAGAAGTGCTCTTCAAATTGATTTAAATTTAAACTTAGTTGAATTTGCATTCAAATTGTCGAAAAATTACGGTATTGTTCAGTGTTCTTTGAATTTGACAACCGGCTTTCAAGTGAATTCAAAATTTGTAGGGCCAAAGGCTACTGTATAAGTTGGTTCAAATTTAAACTTTGTTAAATTTGCATTCAAATTGTAGGACAATTACCCTATGTTTGAAGTGTTATTTGAATGCGACAACTAGCTTTCAAGTGAAATAAAATTTGAGCGCCAAAAAAAACTACTGTACAAATTAGTTCAAATTTAAACTTAGTTGAATTTGCATGCAAATTTTCAAACAATTACGATATTCTGCAAAGAGTCGTTTGAAGGCTCAAGGTTTGGTCTATCAGACACACAGTTCACAGTCGTGATATTCGTTGGGAGCGCTGTTTCGGGAGAAGGTCGTAATTGTAAACGAACTTAGCTGACGTCAAAATGAGCTCGTCTTCCGTGGTAGCCGTGGTCGTCTGTTGCGTCTTAGCGGCAGGAAGCGTCGTCGCCCCCGACCCTCCACAAGGTAATAGGGACCAAGCAGGTTGACTTGACCCTTTGGTGTGCGGAACCAATTATACATTTCTCGTCATTATTGTCAGTCCCCGAAGGTTTCCCAATGGAGCAGCCCACCTGCGACGACAAGCCTGGCAACGGCGACTTCGATGTGCGCAACTTGAACGCATTCGTGTTGTCGCAGCAATACATAGCGTTTGTGCTGCTCTTCAGCTGGGCTGCGCAAGCCAGTACCTGACCTGCTCGAACGGCTTCCCCTTCATCCGCGACTGCGCCACGCCGGGCCTGCGCTTCAACGAGAAGACCGGAAGCTGCCTGATTCCCAGTCAGGTCGAGGCCTGCGGCGGCGAGACGCCCACCACCACTACCACCAAAGCCCCGATCGTAGACATACCCAGTAAGGATGTTTTGCGAACTGGAACCTTCTTTGTGCGTACGCTTTGCATGTCTGTAGCTGTGAGCTGCGAGGGCAAGGACCTGGGCCCGATTCCACCGCCCGAGGGTATGGAGTGCACAACCTACATCCTGTGGTGCGCCGGCGGCACTGAGTCGATCGCCCAGCGCTGTCCCGCCGGCCTATACGCCGACTACAAGCGCAACCTGTGCGACTACAAGGAGTCCATCGTGGCCTGCGGCGGTTCCACTACTTCCACCCCATCAACTACGACAGCGCCGCCGACTACGACAGTTTCAACCGAGCCCATTCCAGGTGGGAAAGTCCTCGAAAGTCCGTAGTTCCTTTCCTACCAATTGGTAGTGCGCCCTACTCTCTCCCACCGCCGCCGGTCGTTTCCAGAAGTGAGCTGCGAGGGCGAGGAGCTTGGGGTTATCCCGCCGCCGCCAGGCTACGAGTGCTCCCACTTCATTCTGTGGTGCGCCGGCGGCCCCACCTCCGTTGCGCAGATCTGCCCCGGCGATCTCTACGCCGACTACGAAGCGAACCGCTGCGACTTCAAGGAGAACGTCGCCGCCTGCAATCCTACCACAACGAGCGCCGGCGGCGGTGAAGAAACGACGACGACGGCGACGGGAGGCGGCTCCACGGTCAGCTCCACCCCTGCCAGCACTGAGCCTACGACCGGCGGCTCGACGTCGAAGCCAGGTGAGTTAGCACGGACTTTGAATGCTTCTGCGCGCGCCGTCATCCGAGCAGTAAGTCTTTGTTTTAGCGTTCACTTGCGAAGGATTGGCCGAAGGCAACCACTCGCACGCCCACTACCCCTGCTCGCAGAGCTACTACTACTGCTCTACCGACGGCGTCGCCGAGAAGAAGTACTGCGAGCCCTTCCGCTTCTACGACGTCGACACCAACAGCTGCGTGGCCTTCCACGACGCGGCCGGATGCCAGGAAACGACCACGACAACCACCACGACGACCCCTCCTCCGCCGACCACCACTCCAGCATCCAGCTCGAGTGCCACCAGCCCCGCTGAGCCGACGGTCACCGCTTCTTCTTCAACTGCGAAATCCGGTACTTTCTGTGCGTTTCAGCTGTGCTACTCACCGTCTCTGTGTATGTCAAGTTCATGCGTACAATGTGCATCTCGCATCGCTCGCCTTTGCAGAGTTCACGTGCGATGGCCTGTCTTCGGGCAACCACACCGACCCCAACTACCCCTGCTCGCAGAGCTTCTTCTTCTGTCCCGGCGACGGCAGCACCGAGAAGAAGTACTGTACCCCGCTGCGCTTCTACGACGAGGTCAGCAACGAGTGCCTGCCCTTCGACGAGGTAACCGGCTGCATGGAGGGCGGCGGCGCTTCCTCCTCCCCTGCATCCTCCTCCTCCTCCACCGCCACTTCCACTCCCTCCCCTCAGACGAGCACGTGAAGAGGACCCCCCTGGGAAGGGAAGCCGCTTCCTTCGTCAATACCTTTCGTGGTACGTTTGCTTGGTGTTGGCCTTCTTTGAACGTCGTCAGCATTGTGTATCTACAGTATTATCGAGACACCTTCGTCAGATCGAGCAGCGGGCTTGGGTTTCGTTTCAGATCGCTTCTCCCTGGCAGCCTCCGCCGTCCATGTGATTCCCCGTCATTTCAAACGGTTGTGATCGCCTTTGAAGGATACACGTTTCAACCTGGTTCTAGTTTGCTACCCGTTTCTTGTTCTATCTATATCGTTCCTCCGTTTTCTGTGGTTCGTCCTGCATACCGATCGCTTTGAAAACATGATTTTACTCGTGATGAGTTGTCTTCTCTCATGCACACAAAAAGGTAGAGCACGGGCGAGTTTCCCGGCCGCCAGGAAACAATTATTTTGCTAGTTTCGCTACTCGGAACTACATACCAGCGATACCATAACGCGTTAAGAGATATTATGCTCAATACGGATTGCAGCATTCAGAAGTTATGGTAACCGAAGGTTTGTTTCCTTGGTAAGGAGATTTAATTCTGTAGTCGAAGCAAAAGAAAGGCAATGACGACAACCGGCAGCAACGTCACTCGGTCTGAGAGGAGCACCAGCGCGGCGTCTTCCCGTTGGGTCTCCAACTACGGCACGCGCCAGGACTTGAAGATCCAAGGCAGCGACATGAACGAGAGAGTCAAGGGTGACACGCTGCGCATCGCCGACGAGGTCATCTGCCGCGTTCTCGACGACATCTTCGACGACCGCTCGGAGTCGGACGACCAGGACAAGAAGAAGAAGAAGAACAAGAAGCAGAAGAAAGGGAAGCCGGGCAAGGAGACCGAGCCGAGTCTGCGACTGGCCTACAGCCGAATGGCGAAGGAGATCCGCGACCAGCTGAGCGAGAAGATCGAGCGGGACGACGAGCGCGGCAGCTGGCAGTGCGTGGTCGGCTCCCGCTTCGTGGCCAAGATCGACCACCAGCAGGCCAAGTTCCTCCACTTCAAGATCGGCAGGGATGTACCCCTCGACGTGCTCGTCTACAAGGCCAGACTGCAGCCCCAACAGCAGCAACAGCAGCAACGGCGCCAGAGACAGCCGCAGAAGGCGACGCGACCCGGCGGCGGCAGGCTGTCCTCGTCGATGATGAGCACGACCGGCAAGTGATCTAGTGATGAAGTGATAACACGGCGATCACGTGCGCGCTGGCTGTCGTGGTGCTCTTTCGATGTCGACGCCGCGCCCCACTGTGTAAGGAACGCCGATGCTGTGGAGCGTTTCTCGTCCGCTAGACCGATCATACGCCTCGACCCTTGAGAACTACGTGCAGTGCATATGTTAAAGTGACTACCCGAGTTCAGGGAGAACCCGAGTACTCGGGTTCTCCCTGGTTTTTTAGTGAGAACCCGAGTACTCGGGTTCTCACTGATGGAGTTAGTGAGAACCCGAGTAGAGTGGCCAACAAGCTGCGTATGACCGAGGGCGCGCGTGTGAGGCCGATGAAACTGTAAGGAGCGGCCCCTCCTAACCGCGCAATCTCTGGTCGGCGAGGCACAGCCGGCCCGAGCAGGAGGTGAATTAGATGGAGGAGTGTTCATACCACTTAACGTTTGCACTAAAACTCGGCCGGCGTCGCGCCTGGCGGGTCGAAAACTGAGGCTTAGCGCGACCACCAACTTCAGGGCGCGCTACGCGCGCCCTGAAGTCGGTCACCGGTCGCGTTAAGCCTAAGCTTCGACCCGCCAGACTGCGACGCCGACTGACTCTTGTGCACTGTGGGCGCAGGGCGAGCCTAAGCATAGCCTGAATTCAAAGGAATATACAGCTGTCAACGACACATAATACTAAACTAATGTCAACCGGATTTCCTCAAATAATATTGGAAATGCTTTCCCCAAATTAGAAGCTGCTATAGCAGATTGAAAGCGGCGACTATTTGTCCACTATGTAAGTTGGTAGGTTTCATTGTACTGCGCGGGCGCCTTCGGTCGAGCGCGCCCTGCCCCCGCCGCCTCTCTACTCGGGTTCTCACCAACTGCATCAGTGAGAACCCGAGTACTCAGGTTCTCACTAAATAACCAGGGAGAACCCGAGTACTCGGGTTCTCCCTGAACTCCGGTTCACCCCGTGACACATACACGTACATAGAATAGTTCTGTACCGGTTAGAGTTTACTGTACAATTAAATCCAGATTTAAACTTAGGTGAATTTGCATATGTTTTCAAAGTATTCTGAAAGTCATTTGAAGGCAGCAAAGCACCTCGCAATCAATTACGTCGGTCGTACGTTACGTCCAGTGGGTCAATGATTATCAAACAATTAAATTTAGATTTGAATATAAGTAAATTTGCATGCAAAGTTTTTCTTTCCATTTCGTTTGAACCGCCCCTTCAATTCTATTTAAAATTCAAACGTGTCAAATACTACTGTAGAACTCTTCAAATTCAAAATTAATTGAATTTGCATGCATATTTTAAACAAGATGCAGAGTCGTTTGAATGCAGCGCCCTTGATCTGAAGCCGGTACTAGTGGACAACCTCGTCTCATCGACACGAGAAAGTGGAAGAGTGAATGGTCCTACAATCGCTCGCCTGAATTTTGCAGTAAGGCATTGTTGTTGTCTTGTCGGCGCGCCGCGGCATTCCCGTGTGCACTTTGTGCGCGCGCACTGGCAGGTCCTCTCTATTTCCACTGCGTTCACCACCTTCCGAGCCAGGCGTCCAAACGTCACTGTGGTATGCCTCGGCGACTGCCAAAATATGCCGCTGTGTGTGTGTGTTTGTGCAGAGTGTTTGTCTGAGAGGGAGGAGGGCGTCTACGAAAACTTTCCTTGCCGCCAGCTGCCTAGCTTGGCGATTTCAGAGGAAAGAGGTGCTACGTAGTACGTAGTTCTTTCTGGCTGGCTTGCTGCGACGCTTGGCCCATCCAGTAGATGGATTGGTGGCGTTTCCATAGCGAAGCTTCCACGGTGCTGGATGGTGGGGCGAGCGGCTCTATTGATGTAACCGAGCTCGTGGGTGGCGCGCGGTGTGGTACCTACTCCTTCCGCTGTGCCATTGCGAACATAGAATCCACAAAGGCGTAAATGGTTGCTTACCCAGGGCGTGGCTGTAAACTGGCGGGACTGTCTGTAGACGCTCTATGGTGACATTACCGCTCTATGGTGACATTACCGCATAGCTTATCTTATATTTGCCAAACTGACGCATCCGTTTTGCTCGTGCCCTAACTAATAGCGTTGGAAGGCGAAAGCGAGAAGCCACTCGACTTGCTTGCGTCAATGCTGAGTTGTTCCCCCGCTACCTTTTCGAGTGTTATTGCTTCTGACTAGGCGTAGGGTGGCCTCAATCGCCACAGTTTACCGATACTATCAGTTTCAGAGGTGTTCGCCTCCGGTGAGCTACTAGACGTATCCGGACTACCACCGTCCCAAAGTCGGCTACACCTACAGTACCTACTTGAAAGACATCGAGATTCGATCCTGACCATGTCGATTCATTTCGATGCTAGATTCAGTTTGGCACTGGCCATCGTCGTCCTTCAGGTCGGTCTTCGTTGCTTCCAGTGGCATCATCAAACTTTGCTGTCTACGCGACGTATGTATGTATGATGTACCTTTCAGTTCCATGCGCTGGAGACTATCGAGCCGATTAGTACGGAGGGATGCGACGATACAAAGGGCTGCCTTCGCTTTCCCGATGATAATTGCGACCCGTCGAGCACTTGCCGGGCCGTCGTCACCTACGCTCACGTTCCCCAGAGAGGAACCATCCGCTTCGAGCTCTCGGCGCCAATGTCGGACTTGAGTCTGGGCGACTACGGTTACGTCGCCGTCGGCTTTTCCGACGACGCCAGCATGGTGAGGGGAGGGGCGCAGTCGGCGACGCTTCGTGCTTCTTTGGCGCGTGTAGCTGCTCCGTGTCCAGGGAATGGATTCGGTCACGGACTGCATCGTCAACGCGGCCGGTGACAGCGCCGGCGTCCACATTGGCTACAACCCCCAGGGAACAGATCCGAATCAACGCATCGCCAACGAAGTGGGTTCAAAGTCGAGCTATCTTCGCGCGTCGCTGCGAGTCGTGAGAGCGTCGACTCTGTTTCCAGGAAGTGCAGCAGCTCGTTTCCAGTGTGGAGGCAGGCTTCGTCAACGGCTATTTGGTCTGCCGCTTCGAGCAGGTCATCAACCCCAGCATCGACTACGAGCAGAAGCGCTCCTTGGACCAGCCGCTCTATCTGCTGGTGGCCGCGGGTCCCGCAACCGCCAACGGTAAGCGACCCGCCGATGAAGACAACAGTAGTTCACGAAGCGGACAGAATTGCCACTGTCTTCCTCGTGTGCAGTATACATATACCACTTCAAAAGGCGCACGGAGGGCGGATGGCTTTTGTAACTCGATCGGCGGAATATCGAAACGCCGGTCGCCGGTAGGATCGCCATAGGTTCCTACCAGATTTGGTCCGGGGGGAGGTCAATTTAGGGTCGAGGGGGGGGGGGGGGGGGGTGGGTCGTCCTGAACCTGAATCAGTTTCAGGATGGCCATCCGAAAAGGATAGGGGGGTCTATTATTGTAAGAAATTTTGCATTTGGGTATTTGCTTCAAAAAGTCCAGAAAAACGTTAATTTTGCTCTAAAACCACCACAAACAGACGTATCAAGGCCATATACTAGCTAGAAAGCGGCCCAAATACATGTTAAAACAACAAAATAGCGCCACAGGCGAAAATTTTTTGCAAATTTGGTGTCGCTAAGGGGGGTGGGGTCGGTCTGGGATCGGAGGTCGGGGGGAGGGTCGTCCTGAACGTCGTCAGGATCGGTCCGGGGTGGTGGGGGGGTAACCCCCCCCCCCAAACCCCCCCCCCCCCCAAGGAACCTATGAGGATCGCTAAAATCCGACTGCCCGTCGTCAAGCTGATGCCCGTCGTTGATTTCAGCGATTCGGTACCACAGCCACAGAGAGAGAGCCGGTCAAGCTACGAACCTAACAAAGGCAGAGTCGGTAGAGGCGGGTGGAGTTCCAGTTCTGTTCCAGATACATGGTGTGTCTTGTTGAGTTGCAAACACTAAATGGTTGTTGTTCGGACGATGAAGTGAATATTTCGCGCGCGCAGGTGTTCTGATGGTCGTCTGCTGGTGGCTGCTGACGACGCCGGCCATTCTGCTGGCCGCCTACTTCCGAGGCCACTTCCCCAACACGAAGATCCTGGGCATCGGCATCTGGTTCCAGGTGAGACGACGACGACGACTGCGCCAACTCTCTGCTTCGGCGCATTTCTGTTCCAGGGTCACCGCGGACTGAACTCTGGCACCGTTCTACTGACCATCGTCGCGCTCGTCTGCGCCGTGATCGCGCGCGGCGGCTGGAGCGGCCCCGTCGACTTCGCCGTCGGCGGGTGGACGACCAGACAGTGGCACGGTCTGGTGGGTATCCTGGCGCTTCTGTTCGCCTGGGCGCAGCCCTTGAACGCCCTATGTCGCTGCCACCCGGGCACGCCCAAGAGGCCCATCTTCAACTGGGTCCATCGCTGTGGCGGCCTTCTGGCCTGGTTCGGCTCCCGTGAGTGGACGCTGCGCTGCGCGTGCGCTTCGCGACGAAGGCGCAACCCCTCTCTGTTCAGAGGTGACCCTCTACCTGGCGACCAGCTTCTTCGCCACCTGGGTGGGCAGCTATGCCAACATCGTGATCGTCGTCTTCTGGGTGGTCGACGCCGTCACCACCATTCTGCTGGAGGTGCTGCGCCAACTCGACAAGCACGAAGTACGCAAGAGGAACGCCGGCGTCGTCGCCATGGACGCGTACGGCGCCAACAAGAGCGACCCTGGGGCGCCCCAGGAGGCTCAAATGACCATTACTCAAGAGCCGACGAAGGTGGCTAACACTTCTTGTCAGACGCTGTATCAACTACCCCATACTACCGCATGTTTCTGCTTCCTTTCAGTACCACAAGCTGATGCCCATCGTCCTGTTCGTCTTCTGGGGTTTGGCCGTAATCTTCGCCCTCGCCGTCATCGTGAAGATATTCGTCTGACGCCTACTACTATTGCTAACTGCACATAATCCTATGCCAATTTGGTGCTGGTTTTACCTAGAGCGTTTTGTCACGTTCGCAGAAGTTCGTATTCAACGTTCTTTTGTCAAGCGTTCTGTGCTGATATATGCAATGTGGTTTGAAAGGCGTGGCGTCGTAACAAGAGTTGCCTGAAGATCGTGTCAAGCCGTTACGGTATTTTCGCTTTGCGGTGTCACAATTGCGTTGCAACAGCTGCTGGAATGAACTGCGAATCGGTCGTTTCGTGGAACGGTACAAAAGAAACCGGCGAACTCGTCTAGTGTGTGCGTGTCGTCGCCGTCGTGCGCACTGCAACGATCCAAGATGGAGGAGAGCGTCGCCTCTCTGAAGGGCCGAATCCAGGCTCTGACCAAGTCGGTTCTCGAGCAGAGCAAGCAGCTGACTTCCACTTCGGTGGCTGCCGGCGGCGACGGCGGTTCCGCCTCCTCCTCGGCGAAGGCAGCCAGGGAGAAGATCGAAACGATGTCAGCCGAAGTCAAGGACTCGAATCCCTACAGGTTGTTTGGAGCAGGCGACAGGTCACGACGAATTCCATTGACTGGCGCAAAGTTCGCCATTCGTTCGCCGATCTTTCAGTCGTCTGATGGCCCTGAAGCGAATGGGAATCGTAAAGGACTACGAGAAGATTCGCACATTCACCGTCGTCGTCGTTGGAATCGGCGGCGTGGGCAGCGTCGTCGCCGAGATGCTGACGCGCTGCGGCGTCGGCAAGGTGCTTCTTTGCGCGATTTGTTTGGCTTCCAACAACGCAAGGCAATGGGCTCTTCTGTGTTAGGGTATGTCATGTGTGTATTCCATGTCATGTCTTGCAGCTGATCCTCTTCGACTACGACAAGGTGGAGATGGCCAACATGAATCGGCTCTTCTTCCAGCCCCACCAGTCGGGCTTGAGCAAGGTGGAGGCGGCCAAGCACACGCTCGTGTCAGTCTGTCAGTTAGTACAGTTACAGTAATCACCAGTGCTGTACTAGGCACACCTACTGCGTGTGCGCAATCTGTTGAGTATCCAACGTTGAACAAAATTGTCGTAATATTGATCGCTTCCCATGTTCCAGCCACATAAATCCAGACGTTGAGATCGAGACGCACAACTTCAATATCACCACCGTGGAACACTTCGACAAGTTCGTCGACAGAATTCGGTGGGCGATTGCATCTGTCGCACTCGCTTGATATTGACGCGACTTTGACTGTTCGTTCCCATGCAGAAACGGCAGCTTGGGTGGCGACTCGAGGGTGGACGTGGTTTTGAGCTGCGTGGATAACTTCGAGGCGCGCATGGCAGTCAACGCGGTGCGAACCATGCGTTGCTTCATGAGCGTGGTAGTGTACTACTGTTTGATATTATTATGTATGAGTTCCTTGTGCGACTCAGGCGTGCAACGAGCTGGGCCAGGTGTGGATGGAGAGCGGCGTGAGCGAGAACGCCGTCAGCGGCCACATTCAGCTGCTGGAGCCCGGCAAGAGCGCCTGCTTCGCCGTGAGCTCCTCTGCTTTAGCTTTGCGCACTGAACTTCTTCCCACTCTGCTGCGCTTCTTCCAGTGTCTGCCGCCGCTGGTGGTGGCGGAGAACATCGACGAGAAGACGCTGAAGAAGGAGGGCGTCTGCGCCGCCAGTCTTCCCACCACCATGGCCATCGTCGCCGGCCTTCTCGTACAGAACACCCTCAAGTCTGTCTCTGTCTCTTTCTGCCGCAGTGGGTGGGTAGTTGACGCTGCCGTTGCCGTCTAGGTATCTATTGGGCTTCGGCGAGGTGACCTCATATCTCGGCTACAATGCGCTGGTCGACTTCTTCCCCAAGGAGCAGATGCGCCCCAACGAGCAGTGCGACGACAGCCACTGCCGACGACGACAGAAGGAGTACCAAGAGGTACCGCCTTGCGTCTGTGCTGTTCTGAATGTCCGCCTGAATCTACGTTCGCCAATCATAGCCCAGCCCAGACGATAACACAAGCGCTGTCGTGGTAGTTCAGGAGCGAGCTGCGTCGAAGGACGGCCTCGATAACGGGATTCAAGCAGCGCAGAACGACGAAGAAGATGCAGTGCATCACGACAGCAACGAATTCGGTCTGTGATTCAACTTCTTGCTACTGCAGCGACGTTGGCCCACTTTCAACGGTCTGCAGGCATCGAACTGGTGGGCGAGTCGGAGCTGCTGCCGCCGTCCGAGCTCCCTTCCGCAAAGGCGGCTGCCGCGGGCCTGAAGTTCGCCTACGAAGCGCCTCAGCAAAACGACTCGACTGAGGTTAGTGACCGGCGTCTAGTGGCGGACTTTGCGTTAGCGCACTGCAGTAGGTATATTCGCAGCTACGTACCATCCACGAGCGCTGTAGGCACGCGTGGTCGCCGCGGCCGGTTGGTCTTCTTGTTTACTATTGTAGAATCTTTATAGATGGGCTGGAAAGTTTACGATGGTCATTGGTAGATCTCGATGAGCGCACACACGACAAGATATACCTAAGCGACAGCGGCATGCGAAACGCCTTAGGAATGAATGTAATCATTCATTGCCTACAGCGCAAAGTTTGGTGGAGTCGGCCAGTATTGTTGTATGCACCTCAATATCTATCTCAGGCGGAGCAACCTACGTCCGCCGAAGAGGAGGCGGATCTGGGCGATCTGATGGCCAGAATGAAGAGTCTTTAGTGGAGGACGCACGCACCTGTCGATTTCCACTCCAGCAATTCGCTGTTCTCACTAGGATTCGCCTTTTCTGGAAAATATTAATCGGGTTGGGCCTCTGGGTTGCGTTTCGTTGGTTCGTTAGGGGTGCGTTTCCGCGGTTGGCACAACGGCCTTACTAGGTATTTTGTCTGTATCTTCTGTTCTGGCGATTGTGATACAGTTTTGCTCCTGACTCTCCCTCGAGCACTCTGACTGTCACTCTTCCACGTTTGAACGAAGAACTGTCGGCTGCTGACAGCCGTGACTAAATCTGCGCTGCGCGGCAGACGACGACGCGCCTTCAGTTTAGTGCGCCCTTCGTGTTA
>JASAMZ010000996.1:0-20000 GCA_030248115.1 Linhomoeus sp. GSCO2_2 | reverse complement strand
GACACTGTGCAACTGTGCAGTGCTTGTGTGCGATGCCTTTCTCAGTCGTGGTTCCGGCGCACGGCGACTGACTTCTCACAACGCAACAGCAAAGCCAAAGCAAACAGCGCACGCGAGCCTCTCACTTCTCTACTGGAGAAAAGGTAGCGAGAGAACTCCAAGATATCGACGCGCCTATCTGCTTTTACGCTAGAGCGACTAGGTGCGGCGAAACGACGCGCAAAGACTTCCCGCGCAAACGAATAATCGCAGCGATCTGTGTCAGCGATTACACCTTCAACGGCGCATAACTCGCGCTTACGACAACGGAACGCGGAAAGGAAAACACCGGCGGATAGCTCAAGTTACAAGCTACCTAACGGTGACAAAACCAACACGAAACGCTAAACGACGAAGAAGCAAGCGACGGAAAGGCACTCCGACCTAGCACAAAACCACTCCAAAAGGGGCGAAAGAGGGCGAGAAACAACAGGAAAGGGGAGAGCAGCGGACGGAAACAAAACCTAACGCAAGGAAACAATGTAGGAACGCCAATTATCCTACATTTAATAGGATATATTGTGGTCAGCCAGTATTGTAAGTCAAAAATGTTAATATGAGCCCTCTAACTGCAGTCCCAAGATTATCTTAGAGATCTTCCTAATTTATCCAAAAGGAATGAATTTGGCGGTAAATTCAGGGCTGGAGTACCGCCCCTCGAAACGGGGCAGTACTCGTTCAGGGGTGGTGTACCGGCTACCTAAAGTGAGAAAAGAGTGTCGTAGACTTACCGTAGCCCCCCACCGGTGAATTCTGATGATAACTCGAGCTAGCGGAGGAGTTTTTTGACGCGGTTTTTTGCGTTCGATAGAGAAAACTCTGGAGATTTTCGTGTCAAAGTGTCACCGCTTAGGCGTTTGGCTTTTGGCTTCCAGCCAGTTGGCTATTGTCACTGATGGATTTTGTTACATCATCATTACATTATCAATGGGGGACATGAGCATTGGTATATTTTTGTGATATCTTTGTGTAGATTGCCATTATACATCTCATGGAACGTTCCTTCTTTAGAGAATGCTGAAACTGTTGCGAAGTCGGCAATTACTAAAGCACGCACCCACGCAACCGCGCACCCGAATTTCACGCACACACGCACCCGAATACCACGCACCTCCCCAAAATCGACCCAAATCGCGTTTTTGAGACGCGAACTTCGCTTACAACGTCGCGCGACATCGTAGGCTGCAAGTCTGACATAATAAATTAGGCAAAAGTCCTTTATACCGCGCAGAAAAATGATAACATCAAAACTACAGTATCAGCAAATTGCACACGTGTCCCAATGCACAAAATATCGAAGCTGTTTGCAGCCTTGATGCAACACATGAGATACCACAGGCGCTGGGCACAATTAACGAAATTCGCAAACTTTTGCGTTTTGGTGAGATTTCTTACTCTTCCGCCATTGCTAACGTGCCAAAATTGCATGACGCATGCAAATATTTGGACGAAAATTTAAAGCGAGGTCATGTGAGGTTAGACCCATCAACAACTGGAGCCACGAGTGCCACAGTGCAGCACAAAACAAGTCTGAGAAACTCCTAGTATCACTTCGGTTTCTTCTGATTGGCGCGATTCTGAGTCAGCTTAGGTCATGTGACTTCTGCGATTGGTGGCAGGCATCAGACGCGCTGCTGCCAGAGCGACCCTGCAGAGATGGCGCCTGTTCGTTCTGTTCTTCAGTCTATTTAGTGGCTCTCCCAGTTGTTGAGTTGAGATGCAATGATAGTCTGAACCAGCAGTGCGAAGACGTCACTAGTCAAGGTAATGACCAAAAAACAGCAATGAGCAAACCTTCTACTCCATTTGGCCAGAGATCTTTCAACGGCGTGCGCTTCACCAGCCGAATCTACAGAACTGCTTGGAACCAGGCGATTTTCACAATTTCGTCTTTACAAAACACAATTTCGGCAGTTGGTTGGAAATTCCATCGTAAAATCTCACCGAACTTCTCTTGCGAAGCTACAAAATGCGTGATGTAATTCGCGGCATCAGTGAAAATCGCGCCAAAAAGTAGTATGCAACTTGTATTTACTTTCGTCGCAGTCTGGGATTACAACAATTCTGTTTTTGCAATTTTCACTTAAAAACCAATTGTTTTGGAGGATTTTCTTGGCTGGTCACGCTAGCTATCAGTCAAGAATAGCATTTTCATAGAAATTTTGCAATAATGTGCTAATTTTGATCGATTTTGGCGAGGTGCGTGGTATTCGGGTGCGTAGGTGCGTGGGTGCGTGAGGTGCGTAAGGTGCGTGCTTTAATAATTGCCGCGAAGTCTGCCGTCTGCGTCTACTCGTTTTATCAATTGCCTTATTTGCCGCTATCGTGCCCGCATTTTACCAATTCACGCTAGAAATTTGAATCAGAGATTCTAAGACCGATCTCCTCATTCAAGCGTGTGTTCACTCCGAGAGTGCGCGAAATCGTAGCGCTTTAGTTGGCCTTCGCTTCGACTATCATCCGACGGGCCGAGAACAAAGCATGGAGCTGCGGAGGATATCGTCGATCTCCATGTCTCTCGTCTTCGTGGTGACAAGCTGTGTCTTCCGCTTGGCGCAGGGTGAGTTTGTGTATTCCTAGTTTGTAAAGTTCGTGCGACTTTCGCTGAACGCCATAATAGAGCTCATAGATGCACGCAATATAGTCCATTACAGCATAAAATGCACGAACGCTTACATCTATCCCATCCCACACATATGCCACAGTCTGCCCTGCCCAATCAGTAATCTGAATGAATCAATGATCTGAAATATCAATGATCTGAATGAATCAATTTATCCGTTGCGTTCGACTCGGACGCTGGATCTATGCTCCACCTACCTCCCTATCCTCTCCCCCCCACCCACCCCAGCTTGTTGCGAGCGGGTACCATAGCTTTCATCAACGTATGATACGGTGTGGTCGACAGTAGTGGCGGAAGCTCGCCTCGAGGTTCTTTGCTTTGTCTCTGCTTCTTTTCTTCATACGACGTACCGCAGAGCGCAGCGATGTACAGGTCGTCAAGTAAGTGACAAGTCTACTGACCGACCAACAAACACCACTCCGCGCAAACTGTAGCTGATGCGCTATGCCGTGCGAAGATGCTTCCAAGTCTAAGTTCTTCCCGTTCCTTACCGCCCTTCCCTACGCCTCAAATAATCATGCCGTCGTCGCCGATGCTTCCTGTACCGGCTGTCGCGTGCTCAGCTGACACTTCTGGATTGAGATAGGAAGAATTGTCCGTCTGCATGGCTAGTCTGCCCTCCTTCCATTCTCTCTGCCTGTGTTTCGTTCAACTCAATTCATTTGTCGATTGGCCGAGCCGCCGTCGTCCGGGGGCGCCGCGCACGCTCCATTGCGCTCGAAGAAGCGACCTTATTGGCTGGTGAGAGAATGGACGAGAGAGAGGAAGATGAAATGAGCATATCGGCGAACGCGCCACTTCCTTCTGCCTGTCTGCGTCTCGTTCTTTCGTTCCGCCGCCTTGTTAGGTATCCGCATGCTGAGGGGGTCGTGCTGTGCTTCTGTTCTGTTCCCAGACACCCCATGCATATACATACCATCAAGAAAGGCTTCTTAGCGGGGGCGAGGAGAGCCCTTTCGCTCTATTACCTCTGGCCCTACCAGCCATGTGGGGCTTAGAGGGATCAAGCTAGCTTCCGGGCACTGCCTAGCTAATCCTCGCTTCTCCTTGGATGCGGGAGGGACGGTGTTCACTCCTTGCGTGGACTGGCGAAGATTTTGCTTCTTCATACATACTCGCCACGTGAATACATACAGATATACACACATGGCGTGGGGGCAGATGGAAACAAAAGCTTGGAAGTGCTCGTTTGGTCGGGTCGTTGTCGGCCTCTTCATCCAATTTATTCCCCGCGCGACGCGCGGCGATCGTCAATAGGCGCGGAGAAGAGAAGAAGAATGGTTGTTTGCTGTTTGCGCGCCGAGGAGGAGAAGAGGGGACGCTCATCCTTAGAGAAGAGACGGTCATTTCGTTCGGCCGCTCGTCAGCTGTTGAGAAAATCGCGTTTGGCGACGACGACGGCGGACAGAAGCACTCCAGTCGCTGTCGTCGCACTGCGCTGACCGATTGTTTGGCCCTCCTTCTCCTCTCGTCGCGCCGTTTGTCAGCATTCTCTGACGGCTGGCGGCAGCGATCTGTTTGCGCCGCTTCTCGCTTCGCCTACCGATTTGACCGCTACTCCCGACGACAACGACAATTGACCGGCCGGGGGGGGGGGGGGGGGGGGGTGGCACCGACTGACGGCTGACTGTCCGTTTGTCTGCAAACTGTGAAGCAATGCCAACGCAAAGAGTACGATGCAGGGTACAGAGCAGAATCGCAGTTGACACTGGCGATCTCTGACTTCGGTGACACAGCATCGGTGAACAGAACACACTTCAAGCTGACCGTCGCAGCCGATAGAATGAAGCTTGTTCTTGTAGCTTCTTGTTCCCTGTCTAATCACTGCCAAACTTCCAGGTTTCGAGGTCTCACTGCACCCAGCGAAAACGCCGGACGCCGACGGCACAGTGAGGCGCTTCGTGGAGAGGGAGGGCGGCGACGCCATCACCTGCAAGGCCGAGGGACTCCAAGATGGCGAGGGTGCCTCCTTACAGTGGCTCATCGACGGCGCACCATTGGAGAAGCGACCGTACGCCGTCTCTATTTGAAAGTGGTTCTACTGTGATTCTACAATGTTCGTTGCGCGTTTCAGAGGCATCTCCGTGCAAGCGGACCACCAGGCGAGTCCCACCCAACTGACGCTGATCTTCTCAGGGGTGCCGGATTCCCTGAAGTCGGCCGAGTTCCGCTGCAAGGGCGTGCACTACGGGGTGGAATCGGAGGCCGTTATCGTCGTTAACTTCTTCAGTGCGTAGTCAATTCGCCATTCATCGCTTGTGAGCTAAGTGTGTGTAATTTGGCACAATTTCCAGCGGCCGTCCAACTCAGCTACGCTCCGCGAAAGCAGAACCCGGTCGAGGGCCAGGAGGGCGCCGTGTACTGCCGCGTCCGGGCCGACCCCCCGCCGGCCATTCTCTGGCAGAAGGGCGAGAGGAGACTGGAGCCTAGTACGTGTGTCTGTCTGTCGCTTTGTGTTGACACCTACACACTCTTCCAGTTCCTGCTTCCATTAGTTGAGGGCAGAAATCTCGCTACTACTCACTCGAAGCCTAATGGGCCACGCGATCTTGCGCGCTCGCGACACGGCATGAGAGTGGAAGCTAGCGCGACGAGACGACGCGAATTGATTTTCGTTCGGCGCCTTCGGGGGTAGTGGAAGCGAAGCGACGAAGTTTTCGTTTCGTTCCCACAGCGCTGACGTGACGTGTTCTTTTGAGCCGGGCGGCGGCGCAGCTAGCTGTTCTCTGCGTCGCTACTTTGACTAAGAATGACAGAGGGGGGAGCAAGCAAAGACGCGACGGGGAACTACGGAACTCTTTCCTTGGGGGGGGGGGGGGGGGGGGCTGGGCAGATGTGTGTCTGGGGGGAAATGGAGTCTATGGCGCCGGGTCTAATGGAAATGGGGTTTGTTTTCTCAGCGCTCGCGGCACAGGGGAACTTGATACCAGAAAGGCAGATGTAGCGAAGAGGGGGCCGAGATTGCCGAGCGCAAGCGCAGTTGACTCGACGAAAACGCCGGCAACTAATCGAGACAAAGTAGGACTTTTCGTGCGTTTCTGCGCAGACAAACTTGACGGCAACGATCTTGGGACGAAGTACCATTGTCAAAATCGCACGCACGCACTATTTTCATCTCTATCCGTATTTTTCAGCCGAGACGGACCCCGATCTGAGTCTGCGCGAGGGCGGTCAGCAACTGGTCTTTCGCGAGTACGACTCGGCAAGGGATGACGGCGTCTACCGCTGCACGGCCGTCCAATTCGACCACGGGAAGTTGGCCAGCCGCACCATCGAAGTGGAGGGACACAGTGAGCGATGAGAGCTTAGTAGCGTCGCTGTAGTCAGTGCGCCCTATGCGAATCGAAGCAGTCGATTATCAGCGAACGATTTGACTGGATTGCAAACGTGCAGAGCTTTCTAAGCATGACTCGCGTCGGTACAATATGCCTTTGCCCAATTCTAATCCGTGAGTCATCCCCTATCGATCGTTCAGGCTCCCCGGTGATTCATCCCCCTCCCCCTGCCACCAAAGAGGGTCTGGAGAGCCGTCCCTTCCAACTGAACTGCTCGGCGTCCGGGAAGCCGGCGCCGCGCTACAAGTGGCACAAGGTCGGTTCTAGGTTCCCACGCCTTTGTTGTTGCTGCCCATTCCTTGACTGGCGTTTCTTGCCTTCGGCGATACCCTGACAGCCGTGCGTCCTGCGTACTGACTGACAGTCGTGAGAGAGCGAGGCGCGTATGTCGTTGCTTCGAAGACGGTTGCGGTGGTGGGACTGATGGATTGCGCCGGGCGAAGGCCGCGCTCGATCGAGCGATCGTTCGTCGTCTTGCGCCGATTGACGCGAGGATCATCGCTGCGCTTTTGTCCCCCAAGTATGGGCGGCGCCGATTTCACGCCCGGTCGCTTCGCGCCGTCTGGGCGCAGGCAGGCTGATCGGTCGGCTAGATAAAGGGGACGACGGGAACGAACGAACCGGCGACCCCACAGCAAACCTCTCGTGCGGGGGGGGGGGGGATGGGAGACAGAAGGTTGAGAGAGAGAGGGGTCATATGTATGTGTCTCTCGCTTCCCAAATGGCGACCAATCGTGTCCACTCGACCTAGCCCGCCCCCTGCTGTTGTTCTTTGCCGGGTGTAGTGGACTGGATAGGCGGATGGGGGACATCTTTGCTCCGCTTTTCCACTATGGGTACCAAGCACATTAGAAATGGATCTTTTGTCCACTCCGAAGGGAGAGTGGTTTGGCCCGAGAGGACTCGCAAAGACAAAGGAGGGAAAGAGAGTAATAGACGATTGGCCCTCTCCCACTAATGGAGCGCCGCTGGTGGTCTCCTCTCTTGAGGGGAAATGGACGTCCGCCCGGTAGTACAAAGGGGCGAGCGTGAGCAACTTCTTCCGGCGGGGATTTGTGGGAATTAGTGGTTACTGGAGAGCATAACAGCGCTGGTCGTCGGGGGCTGATTCAAGCGCTCCAATATGTATCTGCACAACGATAGACTGCAGTGGGCCGAAGCAGCTGAATCCGCTGGCGCCTGCAGAGGATATACCTACAGTACACGGCAGCGCGACGCAAGAAGCAACACCGCATTGTTGTTTGGAAGCCTTTCCATTGCGTGTCGTACGCACACATGAAGCAATTCAATACCCAGCAGTCTATCACTACTGTCTCTGTCACTTCTGCAGGAGGGCCAGCCAAAATTCGTGGAGCGCAGCGTGCACATGGAGGTGGAGGGGGAGAGCGGTCTGCTGACCATACACGAGCTGGCGACGGCCGACGCGGGCAGCTACGTCTGCGAGGCCTTCAACAAGATCGGCTCAGACTCCGTCAAAGTTCAAGTCACTGTCTTCCGTGAGTCGTTATTGCTTCGCTAACGATTTAGCTACGCAAATAAGTGTGGTAGGGGCGAACAACATGGGCGTTTGTAGACGCGTGCGCACTATTGGGTACTGCACGCTCTGCTCTTCCTACATACAATTCGCCGCTGTCAATTGGTGTCGTTTGTCGCGTGGAAGTGAAGTAGGTAGTCAGTCAGTTAGCAGAAGAGCTGTTGTTCGAGTGGAGGCGATTTGCGATTGTTCTCCCTGTCTCTCTCTTGTTGGGGACTAGTTTAGGGAGCGCGGCGGGGTACCCCGAAAGCGCGCCCGCGCCGATCGCTAAAACCGGTCGCACGCGACTCCATAGGCGGATCGACTCGATTGTTTGTCTTTTGGACACTGCGGCGCCAATGTAGGATTGTGTAAAACGACGACGACGCGCCGCCGTTTCTCCCCTCCTCCCTCTCATCCTTTTGTTGCATTCTTGGCTCGAAGCGTTTGTGTAGCTCGGGGGAAAGGAAACAGCGCAGATTTGCATAATACTTGAACGACTCACGTTTCGGTATAGCGAGAATTGCATTATTTCTTTCTGTCGCTTCAGGCAAGCCCAAGGTTCAACCAATAGGGGACGTTCTCAAACGTCTGGGCGAGACGGCGGTTCTCGAGTGCCGATTCGACGGCGACGGCGACATCGACGCCTACTGGGCGCTTGGGGACGGGGTGTGTTTCTGCATTGAATTGCCGAGTCTAATCGTGGTCGAATACGGTACTGTCCAACGCTTGACGCCGAAGAGTGTTGAGACGGTCGTAATATTCAGTGCGTTGGTTTTTGGCACGAGTTTATCGCATTCTCCGTCGCAGTCCATTCACACATTCCACTCTCGACTTACCGTATCCTTCACAGAGGTTCCCCTCTCCCAATGGCGAAGAATCAGCAGCCGACTCTCGGCGCGTCGTCAATCGCCGCGTGGTGGAAGCCAACGAGCAGCAGCTCACACTGACGATCTCGAGGCTGGAGAGAACTGACGCGGGCGCCTACAGCTGTCACGCCAGCAACAAGGCCGGAAGCGCAGTGCAGAAGAGCCACCTGAACATTATTGGTGCGCAGACCACTGAAAGGATGGAAGATTGTGGTTGTATGACACAATTGTAATGGGGTTTCCGCATTCAGAGAAGCCGAAGATCGTCTACGAGAGCGAACAGGCGCTTCAGGAGCCCATGTTGGTGCGAAGGAAGTCGGGAGCGCGGGCGGAACTCGACTGCAGGGTACACATTCAGTGTTCCAGAGATTTCAGTGGTCATCTGGCCCAATGTCGCTAGACGTGCAGCCGATGTTTGTACCTCCGTTGACGCTGCTTGCTACTTTCATTCTGGCGCACAATTCTAAATCATGGCTGTTCTGTCTGCCTACTGTAATCACTCTGCACACAGGCGAGCGGCAAACCCGAGCCGACGATCCAGTGGCTTTTTGGAGCGGATCGCAAAGCGGTAGCGGCCACAGGCGGCAGGATTCGCATTGAGGCCAGAAAGGATCTCGCGCAGAAGACCTCGCAGTCCACGTTGAAGGTATTGTATTCATTTTTATGGTTAGTTTGCAAGAAGACAGCTGTAAGAATGCCACTTCTTGCCCAGATCCAATCGGTGACGTCTGGCGACGCAGGCGAGTACGTCTGCCGGGCGCACAACGACGACGGCGAGGCCGAGAGACGCTTCCGACTCGTGGAGATCGGTGCGCCAGTTGAAGTGATCGTATTCGCTCGGGCAAAGCGCACGTACGCAGCTGAGCTACAGTATCGTCTGCAGTTGCACTTAGCGCGCCAGAATGCCAACATGGGATGCAGTAGCTATGAAACGCGTGCGGTCGAAGTGTGGCACTGCCTACCTACAGTGTATCTATGACGTTATCCTACCGTATACACCTACAGTACTCACGCTATCCCAATCTCTCTCGTCTCCCCTTCAGTGTCCTCCTCCCTACCCACCCAACCCTCCATAGTGGAAGAGGAAGCTCGAAGTGTGTCCCTAACATTCGGATCTCTGAAAGACTCTCTTGAAAGAGGGGATAGGCCCACTCTGCTACACTTCAAGTGGACTGTAAAGCCCGTGGAAGGGGAGGCGCCGACGAATTGGGAAGACAAAGACGCGCTCTCGTCTGGAGAGCTGGAATACGGTAGATGGAAGAGTTACGGTATTACTCATAGGGCTCTGTACATTAATTCGTCATGTTCAGCGGTGGAGAATGTGTACCGCATCGGCAGCCTGTCCCCAATGACTACCTACCACCTGGTCTACCGGGCGTCCAATGAAGCGGGCAGCTCCCAGTGGTCCCCGGAGCCTCTGGTCTTCACTACAGACGAACCCTCAGGTAAGGAAACGGTTGTGGTGTGAGCGGAGAATAAGACTATATAGTCGGCTTAGGCTGGGAAGTTGAGTAGGTACTATACATGTAATTCCGTGTCGAAGTGATGGGGTAAGAGGCTGCGCGCTCTTCCCTGAAGTCCGCGCCCGAGTTTTTCCTAATTCAACTACCGAGGGACCTTTTACTAGACCACTCTACGCACTGTCGATCTATGAATCGTCCATACCTTCCATTCTTCTCCCTTCAGTGCCCACCCAACCTCTCTTCTCCACCGTCAACGGCTCTATGTGCGACCGGGGCTGCGAGATCCTTTGGAAGCGGCCGGCGAGCGACGGCGGCGGCGCCCTTTTGGGCTACCGCTTCTTCTACCAGCCTGTGGTGGAAGAGAACGGAGAATGGAAGACGCTGTCGGCCATGCACAACGAGACCTTTGGAGCTTCTCAGACGCGCTTGGAACTCTGGGACGTGGGCGCTTCCACGACCTACAGGCTGACTCTGGTCGCCTTCAACGACCAAGGGGAGGGACAGCCGGCGCACCTGATTGTCCGGACGCCGGGTTGGTGGAGGATACAGTAGGGAAGAGGAATGTACGTACCTGCAAGGTAGTGGAAAGATGTCACACGGCGAGCTATGACAGTCGGCCAGAAATTGACTTGAGTGTACCTACCAAACGATGTGTCTGACGGCCTCTGTAAACATCTGAAGTGTTGACAAAATGGGATCGTTTGGCGGAACATTGCTCTGGTTAATAAGTGATCTTGAAATAGGTCATTTTCTTGACGTCACTTAACATTCACATTACTCAACAGTCAATTTCCGCCATTATGTCGGCTAACAAATGCCACACAGGTCGGTTGTATTCTGACCGTGCAAAACTTGCAAGGACCCAAAGAAACACTGTAGCTTGCCGACGCCAAGTTTCACAGTACTGGACGAAGCGTCACAAAATATCCATTTCCATTTCTCCAGCGCGTCTCTCGCGGGCGGGCCTGGGCAGCGGCGTCATCATCGCCCTGGTGGTGGTGGTGCTGGTGACGGTGTTCGTGGTGGTGGACGTCTACTGCTACTTCGCCTACCACTGCGGCCTACTCATGTGCCTCTGCGTCAACCTCTGCAACAAGACACCTCCTGATGTGAAGGAGAGGGAACTGAGCTTGGAGCAGGGCAACAATCTGGAGTGAGTGGAATGGTAGATAGATAGGATGCCGGTTGAAGGCCTAGCCTGGGACAGACTACGGTGATCTTTAGGATGTAAATCGACCTGAAGTGAGTACCACTCTGAGTGTCCACGCCAGTCAAACACCAGCCAGAGACCTCTTCCACACGAATAGTCAAGATTCTATCTGCTTACACAGGAGCGAGATTAGGGATTCTCAGGCGCGAATATCGGCTGCCTGTCCCTCTATGAATGACGTTTGTGGACCACTACAATGTAACTAATTGCTTGACACTCTTCTCGTGCCTGTGAGAAACGCTCTTCCCAGTGCAGAGAAGTGCAGGCGATATTTGCGCCACCCCCCTTCGTTCTCAACGAAATAACGATACAGTACACAGTGCGCCCCCTTGCAGTTCTAGCGAGAAGACGCCGCTGAATCGGGACGAGGAGACGCCGGCGACAAACGGAGGTCGACCGCTGGTCTTCCAGAACAACGGCGCTTCTACCACGACGGCCTCCAAGGCGACCGTCGTTTGAGAGAGACAGAGCTTGAATGGAAGCTACCGTAGTAGCTTCCACAGCGCCCACCGAATCGACCTCACGTCTCTATCGAGCGCACTTCGCATCCAGTCTCGTTTCGCTGTACTGTAGGTATGTGTTTGACTGACGCACTAACAAGGGCGCGAAGGCGCGCGGCTTTAAAAACATTCAAAACTGAAAATACCGTATTCGCCGGCGCGTCAAATAATGCAGAATCTCCGATAAAATCGAATCGAGTTGGATTGATTGGGCGAGTTGCGTAGTAATTTGCAGCCTGACTGTTAGACAAAGGGCGCGTGACGGATTCGCTGGTGCTGTTTCCCCTTCCCAAATGTCGTCTGTCGTTTAGCCGAACGTTGACACTCTGTGGTCGTTGTCGCTTACTATGGTTTCCTTCGCATTCCCGCATAATTTTGTACTTGTAGCAGCGACTCGCGTGTTGTGTATACCTGCGTCTCGTCCTTTCCATGGCATACGGTAGCAGCGCTGTGCACTTTTGCAACCAGTAGCGTGTTCTCGCATTTTACAACGTTGATACAGTATTCGAGCGTGTGTGCTAACTAGTTAGTGTGGGTACGGTAACATAACTCGGCTCTGCGATGGCAACTAAGCACTATCAATCAACCGTTCTTCCTTTGCGCTCGGGTCGCATGGTGATTATCGACAAACTGAGCTGTTGTATTGCTGTGTCGCGTTCCACTGCTACATGGTACCGTAGCGTCGTACACTACCGTAGTCAGGTTGTGAGTTGTTCTCTGTACAAACCACAGTATTCTTCTTTGCTGACCAATGGTGTGCGCGAAATGAATTGGTGTAGCAAACGTCAACGCCAAACTATTGAAGATTACGTGAAAGCATGCACCACAGCCGCACGCGCTAAATTACGGAGGTGCGACTGAGCGGCGCAGAGACCCCATGGTTGAACCTTCAGGAAGAATCGCTTTCGTTATTGTCGCCATCGTCCACATTGGGGTGCAGTCTTCTCTCGTGGCTGCGCAGGTGCTCCCAGCGGGTGGCCGCGTAGTCGCAGTGGGGGCACTCGAAGGGCCTGTCCTTCTCGTGGACGCTGCGCACGTGCCTGTCCAAGGAGCCGCTGTGCGCGAAGCGCGCCTCGCACTGCGAGCACTCGAAGGGCTTCTCGCCCGTGTGGTGGACGCGCCGATGGACGGCCAGGTCGCTGGGCTTGCGGAAGCGCCCAGCGCACATGTCGCAGGGAAATCTGGCCTCCAGGCCGTCGTGGACAACGTCGACGTGACGCAGCTTTTTCGGGACGTCGTCGTCGTCGTCACTGGCTTCGCCGCGCGGAAGCTGACGCTTCGACGGCGACGACGACGGGGCGTCACTGGTCTCCTCCAGCGCCGCCAGCTTCCCTTCCAGCTCTTCGAACGCTTCCTGCAGAGAAGACAAAGTCGGTTGGGCTCTGCACTTGCCAAAGTCAACGTCTCACGTCAATGCTCAAAGTCCCACCTTTAGCTGGGCGTTCTCGGCCTTCAGGCGCGCGTTCTCCTGTTCCAGTCGCTGGTAGGCCACGCGAGATACCTGCAGCAATGTTGAAGTACGACAACGGTGCAGTCCAATAGCCAACACTGCTTCTCTGTAACGTCTACTCACCAAAACAATGGGACTCTTGACGGCGGCGGCCAAACCGGCCAGTTGATCCCCCTCTCCAGCATCCATTCCCCAAGAATTTCGGCCCAGTAGACTGTTTCTGCTCACACAAAACACGATGCCGTTCTGGTCGTACCCGTTTGACAGCCTGACCTCGACTTCGATCGATCCGCAACTATACGAAAATCCACATGAGTATGTTCTGCCGGACTACTGTAACGTTTCAAAACCGCACGCTTTCAAAAGACGAATATATACCCCGAATATATATTCTAGTAGTGGCAGCGATCACTGCTGGTACATAGATTCTGGTCTAGAAGGTGCGACAAATGACTATCGCATGCATATTTGACTGTCTGCGTATGACTGGCAATCGCCACTACGGACGAGCTGCGACACGTCTGCCATCTACACTTATTGGTATGCTGTATTGGCCGTTACTGCGATTGCGATTGCAAATGTTCCAGTAGCACCATGTAGCGTTTCGAAACGTTGCGCTTGAGATCCAGCACTAAGCTGACAGCCAGAAGCGTGATGTCCTTTTACTGTTCCACCCTGCTACACTGATATTCCACCCGCGGAACACTAACGGGCAAGTCACACGCACACGACACGCAGAAGTGGCAAGCAAGAAGCTCGACCGTAGTCTCGTAGACCAGAGATTCATCAGACACAGAAGAAGGCCCCTATTCCTCCGTATATCAACCGAGTGCCCCCACACACACGCATCGACCGTCTACAGGTAGTTGTCGATGTCTAGCAGCTTGGTGGCCGCCTCTATCGCGTGGTGAAGCTCGGCGATCGCCTGCCTGATCCTGCCCTGGTACTTCTTGCGCTCCTGGTAGTTGCCGCGATTCCTGCTCGCCCGCCGGTACTTCTCGACCGCCCGACTCAGAGACGGCAGGACGGCGGCTGAAGCGAGAGGTGAAAGCTCAATGCTGCTGCAGGTAGTCTTCTTTGCCACGCGCCCACGCACCGTCAGCGTCGCCGAAGAGCAGGTGGCGATACTGTGGCCGGCCGAGAACGTCTCCTCTAGGGTTGATGAAGGTTTTCTGGAGATCGGTCAGCCGCCTGTTGATCGCCTCCACCTGACGCAGTTCAAGACTCATCTCGCCGCTGTTGACGCGACTGATGCGGTCTTGGAGCTGAAGTGGTGAGTGTTGCTACACCTGCCGCGCTTACTTTTGCGATATATAATTTTACATTCATGAATCTGCAACTGTTCATTATTTGGAGCACGCTACAACAACATTGAATCATCACTTTGTGACAGGCGTCGCCGAAGGAGCCGACCGCCTTGCGCAGCAGGCCAAGGGAGCGCTCGTAGTCGGGTATCTCGCGGTAGATTTGCTGCTCGTCCCTCAGTTGCTTGTCGACGTGTCGAAGGGCCGCCTCCAGCCAGGAGTGGAGATCGAGCAGGTTGAAGGGCACCAGGAGGGAGTCGGACAGACTGCGCGTCAGCTCGGCCAGCACCTTGCCAAAGGCCGTGCTCACCTTGTAGCCTGTTCCGATTGCAAAGGTGATTGACTTCATGCCTGTTTGATAATTGAACTGCGTTCGTTGTTAGATTCTGGTTCTGTTATCTACATAGTGTATTTCTGTTCAACTTCAATTTAATCATACTTCATTTATCTAAATCGTTTCAATTTACTAAACTAATCGTCTCAATTCAATTTGTCTACATAATTGTTTTTGACTTGAGCAAACTTTGAGTTAGTCTAACGGCTTTGCTTCGCCGCAGGCCATATTCTCTACAACACTGTAGCTGTTTTACAACACTGCACCTCTGTCTATCAGGTGCTCGACCGTCCAGACGTGCTCGTAAAAGGTGTGGTAGAGAGCGTAATTGGGCGGCGCGTTCTTGTAGTCCAAGTCGGCCGTGGCCGCTCCCAGGTACGTGACGAAGAAGGCGGTGTCGGTGCCGAAACTGGGCAGACCCATCTTGGGCTTCCCGAATGGGTCGACCTCGTGGTGCGCCCAGCTGTCGTAGACCGTCTCCCGACCCTCCTCCTTCTCATTGGCGTTGGGATTGCTGACGAGAGCGGCGGCGGCGCGAACCGCCTCGCGCAACTCGGGAAACACGCCCCCAGCCATCGTGGTGTTGCCTGGACATGGACAGAGGCTGACAGTTGATGGAGGACCGACGGCGATGGAGCAATAGGTTGGGAACAGAAACGTGCTGTCGTAGAAGACCACCGGTAGTCTACATACTGATCTATCGCAAGCTACAGTGATCTATTGTGAGTATCTAATCTACAGGATACGCGAAGTCACCGCCATTGTGTTCCATATACCCTACATTGCCCCATCTATTGTTTACCTGCTCTTACAGTACACTGCACTACCTTCGATGGGCGGATCGGCATTCAAGTAGGCGACGAGGCGTCCCTCCAACAGCTTCAGGTACTCCTCGACGAAGTTGATGGAGCCTAGGAGTCCCAGCTCCTCGCCGTCCCAGAAGCAGAACATGATGGTTCTTCTGGGCGTCCATCCCTCCTCCCTCTTCATCAGGCCGAAGACGCGAGCCATCTCCAGCAGAATGGCCGTCCCAGTCCCCGCGTCGATGCCGCCTCGAGTCCAGGCGTCGTAGTGGTTGCCTGAGTGATTAGCGAAGTATGAATGGACTGCGACTTGTTTCTTTCGCTGGAGTGCAGAGTTATTGCAGTGTTAGAAGACTCAACCACTTATTCAAAACTGGATTTTTTCGCCGCGCCCCAGCGCGGCGAGTATATATATACGGACGCTATTGTCTGTTCGTGTTTCCGTCTGTGTGTCTGTCTGTCTGTCTGTGGGTGTCACAAAACTAGACATGACGGTTAGTGCCACCCAATGGAGTCGAATGCGCTGAGTAACGTGCCGTTGTCCGTTTCTGTTGCTAATTTCGCTATTTCGAGATATTTACAATTAAAATACGAAAATGTCAAAAATGACGCTTTTATTTCCAAGTCGTATCGGAAAAGTTTTTGCTGAAATGGAAAGGGCATACTACGCGATGAATTTGTGACATAGTTTCGGATTTTGGAATTCACGAAATTAGGGATATTTTCATGGGTTTTGTCAAAATTCCCAAATTTCGACAATTTCAAACGGCTTAAATTTCAAAACTTCTTTGCAGGGATGTATCGAGCATAGTCTGCCAAGTATTTAACACATAGTTTCAGCGAATATAATTAACGAGATTAGGTATATTTTCATTTGTCAAAATTCCCAAATTTCGACAATTTCAAACAGCTCATATTTCAAAATTTCTTTTCACGGATGTGTCGAGCATAGTCTGCCAAGTATTTATCAAATAGTTTCAGATTTTAAAATTAGCGAAATTAGGGTATTTTCAAGGGTTTTGTCAAAATTCCCAAATTTCGACAAATTCAAACAGCTTAAATTTCAAAACTTCTTTGCACGGATGTATCGAGCATAGTCCGCCAAGTATTTATCAAATAGTTTCAGATTTTATAATTACCGAAATTAGGGATATTTTCAAGGGTTTTGTCAAAATTTCCAATTTTTGACAAATTCAAACGGCTTAAATTTTAAAACTTCTTTGCACGTATGTATCGAGCATAGTCTGCCAAGCATTTAACAAATAGTTCTATATTTTATAATTAATGAATCTAGGTATATTTTCAAGGTTTTTTCGCCCGGCCTCAGCCGGGCGAACCCCTACGAGAGCTTATCGTCCGTTCGTGCGTCCGTGCGTCCGTTCGTTACGCTCTCAGATCTCGGCGTTGGAACGTCGTAGGAAGGAGATCTTGGGCTCTACGGAAAGGTCTTGACTCACTGAGAATTGCGCTAAGAGGTTTCGAAATTCAAAAGTTTGAATTACGCGCGCTACAGTAACCCGATGGTCAAAACTAAAAACGGCTCTAACTCGCTCGTCTTACGTCGTAGAGCGGCGTGCGATAGGTCAACTAATAGGTCTCGACGTGCTCTTTCGTTTGGCATTAAAAGTTTTCTTAATTACGCAAACACGCAACACGAAAAGCGACATTCTCGCGTTTTTAAGGCAGAAATCGCTCTAACTCGCTCAGCGTGCGTCGTAGGGAGACGATCTTGGGTTGGTTGGATAGTTCTCGACTCACTGATCATTTGGTCTTCTATTGGTCGAAACTCAAAAGTTTGAATTTCGGGAGCTACAGTAACCCAAAGGTTTAAAACGCGAAACTTATCTAACTCGCTCGTCTTCCGTCATAGAGAGACGATCTTGAGTTCGTTGAATAGGTTTCGGCACACTGATAATTCCGTTAAGAAAACTCGAAATTCAAAAGTTTGAATTGTGCGCGCTACAGTAACCCGAGGGTCCAAAAGGCAAAACGGCTCTAACACGCTCGTCTTACGTCGTAGAGCGGCGTGCGATAGGTCAACTAAAAGGTCTCGACGTGCTCTTTCACTTGGCGTAAAAAATTTGTTAATTACGCAAACACGCACCACGAAAAGCGACATTCTTGCGTTTTTAGCATAGAAATCGCTCTAACTCGCTCAGCGTGCGTCGTAGGGAGACGATCTTGAGTTGCTGGATATCTCTTGACTCACTGATCATTTGTTCATCTATTGGTCGAAACTCAAAAGTTTGAATATCGCGAGCTACAGTAACCCAAAAGTTCCAAACGCATAACTTTTCTAACTCGCTCGTCTTCCGTCGTAGAGAGATGATCTTGAGTTTGTTGAATAGGTTTCGGCACACTGATCATTCCGTTAAGAGAAGTCGAGATTCGAAAGTTTGAATTTCGCGAGCTACAGTAACTCAAAGATTCAAACAGCAAATCGGCCCTAACTCGCTCGTCTTATGTTGTAGAGCGGCATTCGTTCGACCGTTTGAAAGCTTACGTTAAGGCAGTTGTTGAACGGTCATTCCTAAACTTTTGTTTTTTTAAACCCTTGTCTTACGAACAGCTTTGTCTGCTAAAAAAATTAATCCCGGGCGATCCCAATGTTGCCCTGCAACAACCGCTCAGAAATGCGTGTGTCTTGCTCAAAAAAATAATCCCGGGCGATCCCAATGTTGCCTGCAAGAACCCCTCAGAAAGGAGCGTGTCAGAAGTAGCGCATGAATAGTGGACTCCGGCCGGGCGCGCGTCATATCGGAAAGGCTTCGAAACACTTTGCAAAAGTATCCACTCTTTTACTCTTCCACTTTAAAACACTCACAAACCACTCTGTATTAATAAAACAACTCAACTTTTTTAAAACAGCTTGTTCTCAAAATTGCCAAATTTCGACAATTTCAAACAACTTAAAATTCAAAATATCTTTGCGTGGATGTATCGGGCGTAGTATGTCAAGTAATTATGAAGCAGTTTCAGATTTTAGAATTAACGAAATTAGGAATATTTTCAAGGTTTTTTCAAATATGGCAGATTTCGGCAGTAGTAAGGAGTGGATCTCTAAGTTCCACCAAGATAACTTTTTCGTGCTCCAACTGATCTCTCCGTCCCATCAGAGAGGACATCTGGGGAGGAGCACCAAAAGCGCTCGGCGCCTCGGCTGCGACCTATCGCGCACAGCAAACCGTCAAAGTCGGAAAATAGAGAAAAATCGCGAATTTTTCAAATTGTGCTGAAAATGGGTCCCGCAGCGATCCAGTCAATTCTCTTCCACCCTCGGCCCTATCGAGTACTACAATATTAAAACAAATAGTATATACCATTATATGCAACTTTTTCGAATTCTACCTTGCCTAATGTGTTTTTCCTCGGGCTTTGAAAATTTAAATTTTTGAATTTCCGCCCAACGGGGTCCCGTAGCGTGACCCCATATGTCGTGCAGGTTGCCCAGTCACTAGACCTTCCCAACGCAAAAGACCGTTTGCAAATCGGCCGCTGCACGCGCGAACCCCATCCGGTCCAAATTACTGCGTTTCGCGCACACACGCTATAAACTCCACACTTTTTGTGGAGTATAAACAAGCTCCGGTATTAAAAACTTGAGTTTTTATCCTGACTGACATTGCAAAGAGTTTCGTTCTTTCTGCAGAGACTGCGAGAGTTCAACGCCCGCATGCTCCGCTTCATGAACCCCCGCTTCGCAGAAGGTATTGCATAGCAATATTGATTTCGCCCGCGATTTGGCTTTTAGAGCAAGAACAGCCCTCTTTCAAGCAACGCTTTAAAAAAAGTGACAAAAACTTAAAAAGTTTTAACAAACAATTGACAGAGCACAAAAGAGCGCACTATGAGCAATCAAGCCGTGTCGCACTTCTGCATGTAGCAGAGGAGAGATCTTAGCGTTAAAATTTCAGGAATGGCGTTTTCTGCGGTGCGTGCTTGCGTTATTGAAAAATTTATTGTTGCCGCATGAAAGAGCACCGCAGGAGCTTTCACCTGACGTGTCGATTGCCACTCTACGACGTAAGTACGAGCAAGTTAGAGCCGTTTTGTGCTTTTACACCTTCGAGTTACTGTAACTCGCGAAATTCAAACTTTCGAATTTCGACCGATGGGAGAACAGATGATCAGTGAGTCGGGAGCTATCCAAAAAGCTCGAGATCGTCTCTCTACGGAGGCAAGTTAGAGATAGAGCAACCTCAGCGTCAATATCTCGAGAATGGCGTTTTCAGCGGTGCGTGTTTGCGTAATAATGTCTAAAAATCTCTAATATGTATTATATACAGTATTTGTACTATAGTCCATTGTTACCCTTGGTGTTCAGTTTCGATTGCCGTTGACACGCCAAATAATGCCATTCATATGCCAGACGACGCTAGCAAGCCGAATGCAATTCTCTTCTTAGTAATACCTACAACTGCATCAGATTTTTGAAAGTATTTGTCTCGTCTCTGCCAAATTTCTGAACATATAGTTCTGCCGAATTAATATAATCATTTCCAAAGTTGTGCTACAAACATCAGGTAATGCAGTAGGCGTGCATTTTAATAACACTTT
>JASAMZ010000995.1:0-37937 GCA_030248115.1 Linhomoeus sp. GSCO2_2 | reverse complement strand
TGCCCGATACATCCATGGAAAACATTGCTGTATTTAAGTCATTTGAAATTGCTGAAACCTGTGAATTTTGACAAAACCTTTGTAAATATCCCTAAATCCTTTAATTGTAAAATCTGAACCTATCTGAAAACACTACATAGACTATGCCTGATACATCAATGCAAAGAAGTCAAATTTGAGCGTTTTGAAATTGTTGTGATTTGGCATTTTTGAATACACCCTTGAAAATATCCCTAATTTTGTATATTCTCAAATCTGAAACTATTTGCCTATGCATGTTTTGCCCGATACATCCATGGAAAACATTGCTGTATTTAACTCATTTGAAATTGCTGAAACCTGTGAATTTTGACAAAACCTTTGCAAATATCCCTAAATCCTTTAATTGTAAAAAATCCTAAACTATTTGCAAAATAGTTCACAAACTACGCCCTATACATCCATGCAAAGACATCACATTTGAGCATGTCGAAATGTTGAGATTTGACATCTTTGAATAAACCCTTGAACCCTCAAATCTGAAACTATTTGCCTATGCATGTTTTGCCCGATACATCCATGGGAAACACTGCTGTAACCTTTGTAAATATCCCTAAATCCTTTAATTGTAAATTCCTAAACTATTTGCAAAATAGTTTGCAAACTATGCCCTATACATCCATGCAAAGGCGTAACATTTGAGCATTTTGAAATTGTTGACATTTGACATCCTTGAAAATTACCCCTAATTTCATATATTCTCAAATCTGAAACGATTTGCTAAATACAATGTAGGTGTTGCCCGATACATCCATGGAAAGTGTGGTATTTAATTTATTGAAATTGTTGAAATTTGCAAATCTTGCCATAACCCCTGAAAATATGCCTAAATCCTTTAATTGTAAAATCCTAAACTGTTTGCAAAATAGTTCACAACTATGCCCTATACATCAATGCAAAGACGTCACATTTGACCATTTTGAAATTGTCAAGATTTGACATTTTTGAATACACCCTTGAAAATATCCCTAATTTTGTACATTCTCAAATCTGAAGCTATTTGCCAAATACTACGCAGGTGTTGCCCTACATCCATCGAAAACGTTGCTGTATTTAAGTCATTTGAAATTGTTGAAATTGGACAAAACCCTTGTAAATACTAATTATCCCTAAATCCTATAATTAAAAAATCCAAAACTATTTGCAAAATAGTTCGTGAACTATGCCCTATACATCCATGCAAAGACGTCACCTTTGAGCATTTTGAAATTGTTGACATTTGACATCCTTGAAAATTACCCCAACATACCAAATCTGAAACGATTTCTAAATACGACGTAGAGTGCCCGATACATCCATGAAAACATTCTTATTTAAGCATTTGAAATTCTGAAACCTTGAATTTTGACAAAACCTTTAAAAAAAAAAAATAAACTATTTGCAAAAAATATTCAAAACTAGCCCTATACATCCATGCAAAGACGTCACCTTTGAGCATTTTGAAATTGTTGACATTTGACATCCTATTACCCTAATATCATGAACATTTAAATCAAAACGATATTGATAAATCAGGAGGTGTTGCCATACATCATGAAAATAAATAAAAAAAAAAAAAAAAAAAAAAAAAAAAAAAAAAAAAAAAAAAAAAAAAAAAAAAAAAATAAAATTACCCCTAATTTTATGTATTCTCAAATCTGAAACGATTTGCTAATGACGTAGTGTTGCCCGATACACCATGAAAACATTCTTATTTAAAAAAAAAAAAAATAAAAAAAAAAAAAAAAAAAAAAAAAAAAAAAAAAAAAAAAAAAAACCAAAAAAATATTTTGTATATTTAATGTGAAATATTTCTAGATGTTTTGAATAATATGGAAAATTGTGTATTTAGTGTTTGAAATTGTTGAAATTTGTGAATTTTGAAAAACTTGTAAATATCTGAAATCTTCAATTATAAAATCAAAACTATTTCAAGAGTGAAACTATGCGATAATCATGAAAGAGTAAATTTAACATTTTGAAATGGAAGATTTGTATATCTAAATCTGAAAAATTGTACGCGATGCAGGTGTTGCGATTTGCTGTATTAAGTATGAAATGTTGAAATGAAACGAAAAGAAAAAGAATCCTTTAATTGAAAACCTAAACTTCAAAATACACAAACTACCCTATACATCAATGCAAAAAGACGTCACATTTAGACCATGTTGAAATGTCAAGATATGACATTTTTGAATAAACCCTTAGAAAATATCCCTAATTTTGTACATTCTCAAATCTAAAGCAATTTGCCAAATACTAAGCGCATGTGTTGCCCATACATCCATCGAAAACATTGCTGTATTTAAGTCATTTGAAATTGTTGAAATTTGAAATTTAGACAAAACCCTCTGTAAATATAATATTAAACTATAAAAAATAAAAAGAAAAAAGTGGAGCCTAAACCATAATAATTGAAAATGAAGATCCCCTAAAATACACCTATAATTAAAAAAGGGAAATGAAAAATTCTAAAATCAAAGGAAAGGATAAAACTATTTGCAAAATACTTCGTAGAATATATTGTAAAAAAAACATAAAAATATGAAGAATAAAACTAAGAAAGAGTAATTGAGAGTAAGGAGATTAACTCTAATAACGAAAAAAAGTAAAAGAAAAAAGGAGGCCCGAACAAAAAAAAGGAAAAACGAAAACAAAAAGAAAAAAAAAAAAAACAAACAAAAAAAACAGAAAAAAAAAAAACCAAAAGACGTACAAGAAAAAGAGAGAAAAAAGAGTACCAAAGAAAAAAAAAAAGAAATTGGAGTTGAAAAGAAAAAAAACACACCAAAAAAAAAAATAAACCACTAAAAGAAACAAAACTATGCCTTATACATCAATGCAAAGAAGTCAAATTTGAGCGTTTTGAAATTGTTGGATTTGGCATTTTTGAATAGACCCTCAAAATATCAATTTTGTATATTCTCAAATCTGAAACTATTTGCCTGTGCATGTTTTGCCCGATACATCCATGGAAAACATTGCTGTATTTAAGTCATTTGAAATTGCTGAAACCTGTGAATTTTGACAAAACCTTTGTAAATATCCCTAAATCCTTTAATTGTAAAATCATAAATTATTTGCAAAATAGTTCACAAACTATGCCCTATACATCCATGCAAAGACGTCACCTTTGAGCATTTTGAAATTGTTGACATTTGACATCCTTGAAAATTACCCCTAATTTCATGTATTCTCAAATCTGAAACGATTTGCTAAATACGACGTAGGTGTTGCCCGATACATCCATGGAAAACATTGCTGTATTTGAGTCATTTGAAATTGCTGAAACCTGTGAATTTTGACAAAACCTTTGTAAATATCCCTAAATCCTTTAATTGTAAAATCCTAAACTATTTGCAAAATAGTTCACAAACTACGCCCTATACATCCATGCAAAGACGTCACATTTGAGCATGTCGAAATGTTGAGCATCTTCGAATACACCCTTGAAAATATCCCTAATTTTGTATATTCTCAAATGTGAAACTATTTCCCTAGCATGTTTTGCCCAATACATCCATGGAAAACATTGCTGTATTTAAGTCGTTTGAAATTGTTGAAATTTGCGAATTTTGACAAAACCCTTGTAAATATCCCTAAATCCTTCAATTATAAAATCCAAAACTATTTCCAAAGTAGTTCGCAAACTATGCCCTATACATCCATGCAAAGACGTCACAATTTAACCATTTTGAAATTGGCAAGATTTGTATATTCTCAAATCTGAAACAATTTGCTAATGCGATGCAGGTGTTGCCCGATTTGCTGTATTTAAGTTATTGAAATTGTTGAAATTTGCAAATCTTGACATAACCCCTGAAAATATGCTTAAATCCTTTAATTGTAAAATCCTAAACTGTTTGCAAAATAGTTTGCAAACTATGCCCTATACATCCATGCAAAGACGTCACATTTAACCGTTTTGAAATTGTCAAGATTTGACATTTTTGAATACACCCTTGAAAATATCCCTAATTTTGTACATTCTCAAATCTGAAGCCATTTGCCAAATACTACGCAGGTGTTGCCCTACATCCATCGAAAACATTGCTGTATTTAAGTCATTTGAAATTGTTGAAATTTGCAAATTTGGACAAAACACTTGTAAATACTAAATATCCCTAAATCCTATAATAAAAAATCCAAAACCATTTGCAAAATAGTTCGTGAACTATGCCCTATACATCCATGCAAAGACATCACATTTGAGCATTTTGAAATTGTTGACATTTGACATCCTTGAAAATTATCCCTAATTTCATATATTCTCAAATCTGAAATGATTTGGTAAATATGACACAGGTGTTGCCCTACACATCCATGGAAAGCATTGCTGTATTCAAGTTATTGAAATTGTTGAAACGTGAATTTTAACAAAACCTTTGTAAATATCCCTAAATCCTTTAATTGTAAAATCCTAAACTATTTGCAGAATAGTTCACAAACTACTCCCTACACATCCATGCAAAGACGTCACATTTGAGCATGTCGAAATGTTGAGATTTGACATCTTTGAATACACCCTTGAAAATATCCCTAATTTTGTATATTCTCAAATGTGAAACAATTTGCCCAGCATGTTTTGCCCGATACATCCATGGAAAACATTGCTGTATTTAAGTCGTTTGAAATTGATGAAATTTGTGAATTTTGACAAACCCTTGTAAATATCCCTAAATCCTTTAATTGTAAAATCCCCTAAAATCCTATCCCTAATTTCATGAATTCTAAAATCTGAAACTATTTGCTAAATACTTCGCAGAGTATGACTATGTGCAAAGTTAAACATAGAAAATATCCTTGAGAGTATCCCTAATTTTCTTAACTGTAAAATCTTAAACTATCTGAAAATAGTATGTAGAATATACATGCAAAGACATTTTGAAATTTGAACTATATGAAATTGTCAATATTTGCGAATTTTGAAAAGACAAAAATATCTTTCATTTCACCAATTATTCTCATTATAATTGTAAAATCTGAACCTATCTGAAAACACTACATAGACTATGCCTGATACATCAATGCAAAGAAGTCAAATTTGAGCGTTTTGAAATTGTTGTGATTTGGCATTTTTGAATACACCCTTGAAAATGTCCCCAATTTTGTATATTCTCAAATCTGAAACTATTTGCCTATGCATGTTTTGCCCGATACATCCATGGAAAACATTGCTGTATTTAAGTCATTTGAAATTGCTGAAACCTGTGAATTTTGACAAAACCTTTGTAAATATCCCTAAATCATTTAATTGTAAAAAATCCTAAACTATTTGCAAAATAGTTCACAAACTACGCCCTATACATCCATGCAAAGACATCACATTTGAGCATGTCGAAATGTTGAGATTTGACATCTTTGAATACACCCTTGAAAATATCCCTAATTTTGTATATTCTCAAATCTGAATTTATATATAATTTGCCCGATACATCCATGGGAAACACTGCTGTATTTAAGTCGTTTGAAATTGTTGAAACTTGTGAATTTTGACAAAACCTTTGTAAATATCCCTAAATCCCTTAATTGTAAATTCCTAAACTATTTGCAAAATAGTTTGCAAACTATGCCCTATACATCCATGCAAAGGCGTAACATTTGAGCATTTTGAAATTGTTGACATTTGACATCCTTGAAAATTACCCCTAATTTCATATATTCTCAAATCTGAAACGACTTGCTAAATACAACGTAGGTGTTGCCTGATACATCCATGGAAAGCATTGCGGTATTTAATTTATTGAAATTATTGAAATTTGCAAATCTTGCCATAACCCCTGAAAATATGCCTAAATCCTTTAATTGTAAAATCCTAAACTGTTTGCAAAATAGTTCACAACTATGCCCTATACATCAATGCAAAGACATCACATTTGACCATTTTGAAATTGTCAAGATTTGACATTTTTGAATACACCCTTGAAAATATCCCTAATTTGTACATTCTCAAATCTGAAGCTATTTGCCATATACTATGCAGGTGTTGCTCTACATCCATCGAAAATGTTGCTGTATTTAAGTCGTTTGAAATTGTTGAAATTTGCAAATTTGGACAAAACCCTTGTAAATACTAATTATCCCTAAATCCTATAATTAAAAAATCCAAAACTATTTGCAAAATAGTTCGTGAACTATGCACTATACATCCATGCAAAGACGTCACCTTTGAGCATTTTGAAATTGTTGACATTTGACATCCTTGAAAATTACCCCTAATTTCATGTATTCTCAAATCTGAAATGATTTGCTAAATACGACGTAGGTGTTACCCGATACATCCATGGAAAACATTGCTGTATTTAAGTCATTTGAAATTGCTGAAACCTGTGAATTTTGACAAAACCTTTGTAAATATCCCTAAATGCTTTAATTGTAAAATCCTAAACTATTTGCAAAATAGTCCACAAACTACTCCCTATACATCCATGCAAAGACGTCACATTTGAGCATGTCGAAATGTTGAGATTTGACATCTTTGAATACACCCTTGAAAATATCCTTAATTTTGTATATTCTCAAATGTGAAACTATTTCCCTAGCATGTTTTGCCCAATACATCCATGGAAAACATTGCTGTATTTAAGTCGTTTGAAATTGTTGAAACTTGCGAATTTTGACAAAACCCTTGTAAATATCCCTAAATCCTTCAATTATAAAATCCAAAACTATTTCCAAAGTAGTTCGCAAACTATGCCCTATACATCCATGCAAAGACGTCACATTTAACCGTTTTGAAATTGTCAAGATTTGACATTTTTGAATACACCCTTGAAAATATCCCTAATTTTGTACATTCTCAAATCTGAAGCTATTTGCCAAATACTACGCAGGTGTTGCCCTACATCCATCGAAAACGTTGCTGTATTTAAGTCGTTTGAAATTGTTGAAATTTGCAAATTTGGACAAAACCCTTGTAAATACTAATTATCCCTAAATCCTATTATTAAAAAATCCAAAACTATTTGCAAAATATCTGCTAAATACTATGAATGTGTTGCCCAATACATCCATGGAAAACATTGCTGTGTTTAAGTTGTTCGAAATTGTTGAAATTTGTGAATTTTGCCTTGTAAAATCCTAAAATCCTAAACTATTTCAAATCCTTGAGAAAATCCTTTAGAAAATCCTAAACTATTTCAAAATAGTTCTTGAACCACGCCCCATACATCCATGCAAAGATGTCACATTTGAGCATTTTGAAATTGTTGAGATTTGACATTTTGAATACACCCTTGAAAATATCCCTAATTTCATATATTCTCAAAGCTGAAACTATTTGCTAAATACTACAAATGTGTTGCCCTATACATCCATGGAAAACATTGCTGTATTTGAGTCATTTGAAATTGCTGAAACCTGTGAATTTTGACAAAACCTTTGTAAATATCCCTAAATCCTTTAATTGTAAAATCCTAAACTATTTGCAAAATAGTTCACAAACTACGCCCTATACATCCATGCAAAGACGTCACCTTTGAGCATTTTGAAATTGTTGACATTTGACATCCTTGAAAATTACCCCTAATTTCATGTATTCTCAAATCTGAAACGATTTGCTAAATACGACGTAGGTGTTGCCCGATACATCCATGGAAAACATTGCTGTATTTGAGTCATTTGAAATCGCTGAAACCTGTGAATTTTCTCAATTTTTGTACATTCTCAAATCTGAAGCTATTTGCCAAATACTATGCAGGTGTTGCCCTACATCCATCGAAAACGTTGCTGTATTTAAGTCGTTTGAAATTGTTGAAATTTGCAAATTTGGACAAAACCCTTGTAAATACAAAATATCCCTAAATCCTATAATTAAAAAATCCAAAACTAAAAAGCAAAATAGTTCGTGAACTATGCCCTATACATCCATGCAAAGACGTCACATTTGAGCACTTTGAAATTGTTGAGATTTGACATCTTTGAATACACCCTTGAAAACAACCCTAATTTCATATATTCTCAAAGATGAAACTATTTGCTAAATACTACGAATGTGTTGCCTGATACATCCATGGAAAACATTGCTGTATTTAAGTCATTCAAAATTGTTGAAATTTGCCTTGTAAATATCCCTAAATCCTTTAATTACAAAATCCTAAACTATTTGCAAAATAGTTCATGAACCACACCCTATACATCCATGCAAAGACATCACATTTGAGCACTTTGAAATTGTTGAGATTTGACATCTTCGAATACACCCTTGACAACAACCCTAATTTCATATATTCTCAAAGATGAAACTATTTGCTAAATACTACGAATGTGTTGCCTGATACATCCATGGAAAACATTGCTGTATTTAAGTCATTCAAAATTGTTGAAATTTGCCTTGTGATTATCCCTAAATCCTTTAATTACAAAATCCTAAACTATTTGCAAAATAGTTCATGAACCACACCCTATCTATACATCGATGAAAAGATGTCACATTTGAGCATTTTGAAATCGTTGAGATTTGACATCTTTGAATACACCCTTGACAACAACCCTAATTTCATATATTCTCAAAGATGAAACTATTTGCTAAATACTATGAATGTGTTGCCTGATACATCCATGGAAAACATTGCTGTATTTAAGTCATTCAAAATTGTTGAAATTTGTGAATTTTGGCTTGTAAATATCCCTAAATCCTTTAATTACAAAATCCTAAACTATTTTGTAAAATAGTTCACAAACTATGCCTGATACATCCATGGAAAGATGTCGCATTTGTGCATTTTGAAATTTTCAAAATATGACATTTTTAATACACCCTTGAAAATATCCCTAATTCCATAAATCCTAAAATCTGAAACTATTTGCTAAATACTTCGCAGAGTATGACTATGTGAAAAGTTAAATATAGAAAATATCCTTGAGAATATCCCTAATCTTCTTAACTGTAAAATCTTAAACTATATGAAAATAGCATGTAGACTATGCCCTATATATACATGCAAAGACATTTTGAAATTTGAGCTATATGAAATTGTCAACATTTGCGAATTTTGAAAAGACAAAAATATCTCTCATTTCACCAATTATTAAATCCTAAACTATTTGATAAATAGTATGCGAACTTTGACTGACACATCTATGGAAATACATTGGTATATTTAGGTCACTAGAAGCTGTTGAAATTGGTAAATTTGAAATTGGTATATCCTAAATCCTAAACTATTTGCATAATAATTCACAAACTATGCCTATACATCCATGCAAAGACGTAACATTTGAGCATTTTGAAATTGTTGTGATTTGAACTTCTTGAATACAGCCTTGAAAATATCCCTAGTTCCATATATTCTAAAATCTGAAATGATTTGCTAAATACTTCAGGTGTATGACCAATACATCCATGGAAACATTGGCATATTTTGTTTGCAAAGTTTGTAAAATTTGACAACACTTAAAAATATCCCTAATTTCTTTGATTATAGAGATAGTTTGCAAATTAAGAAATGAGCAGAGGAGGACAGTAGAGAAGATGAGGAAAGAGAAGATGATAGGAGAGGGAGATAGCAGCAGCAGCAGCAGCAGCAGCAGCAGCAGCAGCAGCAGCAGCAGCAGCAGCAGCAGCAGCAGCAGCAGCAGCAGCAGCAGCAGCAGCAGCAGCAGCAGCAGCAGCAGCAGCAGCAGCAGCAGCAGCAAGCAGCAGCAGCAGCAAGCAGCATCAAGGCCAATGATGACAATAATGGGGGAAATGACAACAACAATGATGATCATAGTGATAATGGTATATATGATAATGTGTCATATGATAATAATAATATATCATAATGATGATCATAATAATGATGATCATGAATGATAATAATGATGATCATGAATGATGATAATGTATCATATGATAAATAATATATCATAATGATGATCACTGATAATCATGAATGACATAAAAATGATGACAACTACACAAAAAAATGACAACAATGACACCAATTGATGATGGAGGATAAGAGAGAGAGAGATCTCACAGAATATGCCCGATACATCCATGCAAACATGTCACATTTGAATGTTGAGATTTGACACTTTTGAATACACCCTTGAAAATGTCCCTATTTTCATTGATTTTCAAACCTGAAACCAATTGCTAAATACTATGCAGGTGCTACCACTACATCCATGGAAAGCATATTGCAGTATTTAAGTCATTTAAAATTGTTGAAATTTGCAAATTTTGACATAACCCTTGAAAATGTCCCTAACAAAATCAACTATTTGCAAAATAGTTCACAAACTATGCCTTATACATCCATGCAAAGACATCACATTTGAGCATTTTGCAATTGTCGAGATTTGACGTTTTTAATACACCCATGAAAATATCCCTAATTTTGTATATTCTCAAATCTGAAACTATTTGCCTACGAACATTTTGCCTGATACATCCGTGGAAAACATTGCTGTATTTAAGTCATTTGAAATTGTTGAAATTTGTGAATTTTGACAAAACCTTTGTAAATATCCCTAAATCCTTTAATTGTAAACCTCTAAACTATTTGCAAAATAGTTCACAAACTACTCCCCATATATCCATGCAAAGACGTCACATTTGAGCTTGTCGAAATTGTTGAGATTTGACATCTTTGAATACACCCTTAAGAATATCCCCAATTTTGTACATTCTCAAATCTGAAACTATTTGCCTATGCATGTTTTGCCCGATACATCCATCGAAAACATTGCTGTATTTAAGTCGTTTGAAATTGTTGAAACTTGTGAATTTTGACAAAACCTTTGTAAATATCCCTAAATCCTTTAATTGTAAAATTCTAAACTATTTGCAAAATAGTTCACAAACTACGCCCTATACATCCATGCAAAGACATCACATTTGAGCATGTTGAAATTCTTAAGATTTGACATCTTTGATACCCTTGAAAATATCCCTAATTTTGTGTATTCTCTAATCTGAAACTATTTGCCTATGCATGCTTTGCCCAATACATCCATGGAAAACATTGCTGTATTTAAGTTGTTTGAAATTGTTGAAACTACTGAATCTTGGCAAACCCTTTGTAAATATCCCTAAATCCTTTAATTGTAAAATTCTAAACTATTTGCAAAATAGTTCACAAACTACTCCCTATACATCCATGCAAAGATGTCACATTTGAGCATGTTGAAATTCTTGAGATTTGACATCTAATACACCCTTGAAAATACCCCTAATTTTGTGTATTCTCAAATCTGAAACTATTTGCCTATGCATGTTTTGCCCATACATCCATGGAAAACACTGCTGTATTTAAGTCGTTTGAAATTGTTGAGACTTGTGAATTTTGACAAAACCTTTGTAAATATCCCTAAATCCTTTAATTGTAAAAACCTAAACTATTTGCAAAATAGTTCACAAACTATGCCCTATACATCCATGCAAAGCCATCACATTTGAGCATGTTGAAATTGTTGAGATTTGACCCTTGAAAATATCCCTAATTTTGTATATTCTCAAATCTGAAACTATTTGCCTATGCATGTTTTGCCCAATACATCCATGGAAAACATTGCTGTATTTAAGTCGTTTGAAATTGTTGAAACTTGTGAATCTTGACAAAACCTTTGTAAATATCCCTAAATCCTTTTATTGTAAAATCCTAAACTATTTGCAAAATAGTTCACAAACTATGCCCTATACATCCATGCAAAGAAGTCACATTTGAGCATGTCGAAATTGTTGAGATTTGACATCTTTGAATACATCCTTGAAAATATCCCTAATTTTGTATATTCTCAAATCTGAAAGTATTTGCCTATGCATGTTTTGCCCGATACATCCATGGAAAACATTGCTGTATTTAAGTCATTTGAAATTGATGAAATTTGCAAATTTTGACAAACCCTTGTAAATATCCCTAAATCCTTTAATAATAAAATCCTAAACTATTTGCAAAATAGTTCACAAACTACGCCCTATACATCCATGCAAAGACGTCACATTTGAGCATGTCAAAATGTTGAGATTTGACATCTTTTAATTCTGTATATTCTCAAATGTGAAACTATTTGCCTAGCATGTTTTGCCCGATACATCCATGGAAACATTGCTGTATTTAAGTCGTTTGAAATTGATGAAATTTGCAAATATTGACAAACCCTTGTAAATATCCCTAAATCCTTTAATTGTAAAATCCTAAACTATTTGCAAAATAGTTCACAAACTACTCCCTATACATCCATGCAAAGACGTCACATTTGAGCATGTCGAAATTGTTGAGATTTGCCATCTTTGAATACACCTTGAAAATATCCCTAATTTTGTATATTCTCAAATCTGAAACTATTTGCCTATGCATGTTTTGCCTGATACATCCATGGAAAACATTGCTGTATTAAAGTCGTTTAAAATTGATGAAATTTGCAAATTTTGACAAACCCTTGTAAATATCCCTAAATCCTTTAATTGTAAAATCCTAAACTATTTGCAAAATAGTTCACAAACTACTCCCTATACATCCATGCAAAGACGTCACATTTGAGCATGTCGAAATTGTTGAGATTTGACATCTTTTAATTCTGTATATTCTCAAATGTGAAACTATTTGCCTAGCATGTTTTGCCCGATACATCCATGGAAACATTGCTGTATTTAAGTCGTTTGAAATTGATGAAATTTGCAAATTTTGACAAACCCTTGTAAATATCCCTAAATCCTTTAATTGTAAAATCCTAAACTATTTGCAAAATAGTTCACAAACTACTCCCTATACATCCATGCAAAGACGTCACATTTGAGCATGTCGAAATTGTTGAGATTTGCCATCTTTGAATACACCTTGAAAATATCCCTAATTTTGTATATTCTCAAATCTGAAACTATTTGCCTATGCATGTTTTGCCTGATACATCCATGGAAAACATTGCTGTATTAAAGTCGTTTAAAATTGATGAAATTTGCAAATTTTGACAAACCCTTGTAAATATCCCTAAATCCTTTAATTGTAAAATCCTAAACTATTTGCAAAATAGTTCACAAACTACGCCCTATACATCCATGCAAAGACGTCACATTTGAGCATGTCAAAATGTTGAGATTTGACATCTTTTAATTCTGTATATTCTCAAATGTGAAACTATTTGCCTAGCATGTTTTGCCCGATACATCCATGGAAACATTGCTGTATTTAAGTCGTTTGAAATTGATGAAATTTGCAAATTTTGACAAACCCTTGTAAATATCCCTAAATCCTTTAATTGTAAAATCCTAAACTATTTGCAAAATAGTTCACAAACTACTCCCTATACATCCATGCAAAGACGTCACATTTGAGCATGTCGAAATTGTTGAGATTTGCCATCTTTGAATACACCTTGAAAATATCCCTAATTTTGTATATTCTCAAATCTGAAACTATTTGCCTATGCATGTTTTGCCTGATACATCCATGGAAAACATTGCTGTATTAAAGTCGTTTAAAATTGATGAAATTTGCAAATTTTGACAAACCCTTGTAAATATCCCTAAATCCTTTAATTGTAAAATCCTAAACTATTTGCAAAATAGTTCACAAACTACTCCCTATACATCCATGCAAAGACGTCACATTTGAGCATGTCGAAATTGTTGAGATTTGCCATCTTTGAATACACCTTGAAAATATCCCTAATTTTGTATATTCTCAAATCTGAAACTATTTGCCTATCCCTTTACGCCAGCATGCGCTAAATATTCCAATGAGCAATTCCTAGAAAAAGCCGTTCTGTTCCTAGCCGCGCGTAAGCGCAAGAATTTCTCGTTTAGGAACCGGGAATTTTTCGCGCCGGAATTGAAGAGGTCGTCGAAGCGTAGGAATAGTTCGCCGGGAAGAGGTCGTATCCTACGCAGAATTCGCGTGAATATTGATGACGGCTCAATTTACTGTGCAGTGGGATAGTGTATTTGTGTTGTCACGTCGTTATTGTTTTCCTGTTTCACTATGAGAGTATACGGTGACATTGATGCGTACATTACAATTCGTTTATGCAAATAATATCCTGTTCCACGCGGGATTTTGGCGCAAATTCAAACTTATGGTCTGCTTGCAAGTTTACTTTACTTTCTTTTCCGAGCAGCTTTGTTGTTGGGGTTTTGCGTTGCTTTTTAGAGAATCGGTGCACTTTCGAAGTATTTGTAAGTTGTTTGTTGGGCGAGCGCTGACGTTCTTGGGAAAGAATAGGAGAATGGATAGAAGCGACAACAGTGGCGAGCCCCCGGATCCGCAACAGCCGTCTCAGGTGGAGTCCTGGCCGTTTCTGGGACTCTTCAGTCTCAGAGATCTCCGTGACGAACAGGTGCTTCACGGGACGCCGCCATTGCCGGTCCCCGCCCGATTCGCCGATCAGGTCAGCCAAGTGCCCCAAGGCCAACCAGCGTCCGGAAATCATCAGTCCGCGCTCGTTATGGTATTGTGACGTTGAATGAATGTTGAAGTCCGCCGTTAACGGGACTGTTATGACCATGCGAAGGTCACGATTCAGACCTCGCCTCGTTCGGGCAGTGACCAGCAGTTTCTGTCTCTGGGTCTCCCGGCCGCGCTGTCGCCTATGTCCTCGCCACAGCAGGACGGCATTCCCAGCCAGGCTTCGCCCACGCCTGTCTTTTCGCCACTGTCCCCATTCCCGCCGGCTCAGCAAGAGGATCGCCAAGTGGCAGATGAGCGGGGATACGACCACCACGGCGTACGGTCGCCCATTCCCGAGAACGACGAAAGCGGATTTGAGGTTTGTTGTTTATATTTACTGGTTGCTTCTGGGTTTCATCTATCTCGGTTTCGTCATTCAAGTCGACGTTTACAGTGGGGAAGGGGGATGCTACGACTGGTTTCACGATTATGGTCACCATAACTTTATTCAGATGGGGTCTCCCGTTCACGGCTCGGACGCTGACGCGCAGGTGCAGCGCCCCGCTACGCCTATCCCTTCGGCTCTGTCGAACGAGAACAGCTTTTTGGACTTCGGAGCGGCGTCGATGGGCGACGATTCGCTGGAACGCATGTTGGACGAGTCAGTTTTCATAACATGCTTGTGTAGTTGGATTTTATTTTAATTTTGCTTATTGTGTTTGATGTCAGTTGATTGTCAGATTGCCTAATCGCTTTTTAGATTTCAAGTCTCGAAAGACCGCTCCAGCGAACCTCCGTTGGTTGCCAGTGCCGTCGACACTCGAGTGCTTCCCGGCCTGAATCCCGTGCCACAGTCCACGCTGAAACCGCTACCGAAGCCGAAAGAAGCGCTCGTGCGGCTTCAGCCCAAGCCCAAGCCGATTCCCACCATTCCCATTCCCATTCAGAAGATCGCCACCAAGGGACTTCGTCTGGCCACTATAGGGAAGGGAAAGGTAAGGAATTTTTTCGCGTTGTTCTATTTCAAACGTTTTACTTGCCGCTCGGCCATTTCTGTTTCGTTAACGTTAACACTTACTTGTAGCAGCCGGTGAAGCACAAATCATCCGGTCAGCCTGCCGTTCGACAACCCGTTCTGCCCGTCATTCGAAGACGCCATGACGGCCCAGTCATTCGCGTCAGTCGCCATCTGGAGTTTCCCCCGGAGTACGTGCGCGAGGAAGAGACGGCGCTACTGGAGGCTTCCCTCGTCGTGCGTTCTCGTTCTCTTCATTCTCCTTAACATTCCTTGTATGTCATGGCCATGTTGTTACTACTGTGCTCCTTTGCTGCGTTTGTAGGCCCTTCAGCAGGCCAATCGGCGTTTCTTCGGCGACCAAGACCGCGCGGTTGAAGTGGGCGACAAGGTGTTCGTGAGCGACCTGGCCACCGGTGTGCCCATCAGGATGACGTACCGGGGGAAGGAAACCGACTTCATGGGGTCGGGTGTGCTTTGGGGCCCCGGAGAAGTGGTGGATCGGTTTGGAGTCACCGAACCCAACAGCGTCGGCGAAGAGACCGAGAAGGAGTATGCCGTGGTCCACTTCCCCTCCAACTTCGGAAAGGACAAGTTCTTCTACCAAAAGGTGACTTGCTACCGCTCGCTCGTAGTTTCCCTGCTTGGCACCTTTAACGTTTGCTGTGTTCAGAAGGCTTTCCGCGTGGAGCAACTCCGCTTCGCCATGGCGCCTATCAGCAAAGAAAGCAGCAAGCGGCGCTCGGGCGAAGACGGCGCCAGGTTGCGGCGAGTGGACGCGTACCTCTCGCGTGCGTCCGTTCTCGACGACGTGGTGACGTGGCAAAAGACGACCGACGGCAACGACTCCAACACGGTGCACGACGCTAAGGTGCTCTACACCGACCCCCATCTGAAGGTTTGTTTTGGTTTACGTCAATGTTCTTCGTATTTGTCGTTTACGCGTCGTTTACGTTAGCGTCACGAGTTGTTTTTGAGGTACAGTGGGTATGCTGTTGTCTCTTGATGCAGGTTTTGCTTGTTCGGCCCGAGGAGTTGTTCCTCGAAGAGGGTGACAATTCGGCCGAAGGTATTACCGTCGTCGACTTCAAGGAGATCGTGGGCATCAAGCGCTACGGCAAATCGATGTACGTGTTTGCGGGTTTTCTTTCAATTTTTCCATTCTACTTTGTTTTGTGGTATTTGTGGTGGTGTTCAGCTACGTCGTGCTCGATGTCTTGGGCGAGCTGCTGTCCAACCCTGAGTTCGCCTCTCCCGAAACTGCGCTCAGCCGTCTGGAGCAGGCCGAAAAGGCCAAAAGGAATGCCAAGAACCGGAAGCCCACTGCGAAGGAGAAGGTGTCGGCCCGGTTGCGGTTGAAGTTGCAGACCAGCCGAAAGCAAAAGAGGCGAGTTTCCCCTTAATGCATTGTTACACTTCTGTTTTGATGCTGCGTGCTTTGGTACGTCGCTGCGTTTAGGAGTACTGTTCTCATTGATTTGTTTAGGGTTGAACGCGATGGCGGAGAACTGGACGACAGTGCCGATTTGAACGACAGCGCCGACTCGCGCTCGTCCGTTTTCACTTCGGTTTCGGCGGCCTCTCGCGCATCTCGGCGCACTACTGCGTCAGCCGCCTCTCGCGCGTCTCGGCGCGCTTCCGCGTCAGCCGGCAACATCAGAAAGGCCGTGTCAACTGCGGGGTCTATCGCTCGCGGTCACCGCCGTGGCAGAAGCAGGAGCCGGAGCCCCCTCGACGACTCTATGTCCAGCCGCTACGTCTCGTCGCCCATTCTCGGGAACATCCCGGACGCCGTTCCCGACTCTCCCGCTTTCCACGGCGCTCCCGAGCGACAAGTGCAGGGTTTCGGAGGAGGTGCGCGCGGCAGAGGTGGCCGGGGTCGCGGGCGGGGCGGGCGAGGGCGCGGACGCAGCGTCAATCCTTTGGAGTTCCCCGCCCCGGGAACGTACAAGATGGGGTTTGTCGTTTGCTGCGTCTGGCGAGTCACTATGGCGATTCGCCAGAGAGACAGCTTTGCTGTTTACGTGAACATATTTCAGCTTGAATCTCTCCGCCGCCGGCAATGCTCTGGACGACGACGGCTACGTGCGCGACCACTTCCCGGGCATTCCGCCTAGCTCCCTCGCGTTGGCCCGTCATATCGCCAGAGACTTGGACGACAGCTACGCTGCCAATGTGGCGGCTCTTCAGCAATTCGACGACCGCCAGCAGAAGTGCCTTGGCGTTGTCGTTCGCAAGATGGAGTCCGTCGTCGACCGAGTGCAGCGTTTGGTGCCAGGTGCTCCTTTCAGCCTGGAGTTGCTAATGCGGCCCCGTGTATTAACGTGCTGTTTCATTTTGTAGCTCCCAGAAATCCGGATCCCCTGCAGCGCTATGGGGACGACTCTCCCCTCCTCTTCCAGGGACGCCACTCGCCTCCCAATGCGAGGTCGGCATTTCCTGTTTTAGAGTTTCGCATTTTTCGCCTAAACATTGACTACTGGATGGCAATTTTGACGGGTTTGGACTCAGTTTGGAGTTGGAGAGAGTCATTTCCTATTGTGCTTCTTTCCGTGACTGCGTAGACGATGCCATTTACGTTTACGGACCTTTAACGTTAAGGTGGCGCAGGCGCACTCAGGTTGTTTGTTATTGCAGGTCGGTGGCTGAAGCCTCAAGGGGGCGTCGCCCCTTCCCCGCCCGGTATCCTCAGCGCGACATACCTCGCAGTTCCCACTTCGAGATGTCCGACGTCCGCACTCCCGACGACATAGCCGCCCATCGCCGTCAGATGGAACAGCGCAGACCGGCCACTCCACTGAAGCTGGCAGGGCAGCCGTCGTCCAGCCCCGTGTTGCGAGGCGGTCGTCGTCCCATTGCCGGCGATTTCATCAACGACTCCTTCCGCCGCATGTCCATCGCTGATCCGGCCGATTTCAACTCGTCGTCTTTGGGTTTCGCCGACCGCGTCAGCACTCCGAGGTGCGTTCTGCTATTCTTGTTGAACGTTTTTTGACAGCGGGCACTGACTTTTTGTATTGACTACGCGTGCATCGCTTAGGAATGACCGGCAGCGCCACAATCCTGTCGGCGCTCGCGGTTTCACCCAGGGCAGTAGCTGCAGGCGGCTCGACTCCCTTCTGCTGGAAACGGTCCCTCCCGTTAACGAGGACGACGCGCGCGAAGTCCAGCGGGCGACGCCCCTGGGAAGGGCTACGGAGGACCGTGTGAAGGTTGCTGCCTTGTTGTTCTTGTTGTTGTGATCACATTCCACATTTCCTTTTTGCCGTTAAGGAATCCGCCCCTCCGGCCGAACTTTCGCGCAAAGAGAAGCAAAGCGACGCGCCTCTCGCGTCGCAGCCTGCCGCCGCCGCCGCCGTCGAAGGCGAACCGCCTGCCAAGAAGACTCGAGCGGAAGTTTCGGACGTCCCTCCCCACTATCAGCCCATCTTGGACATGTTCAGCATGCTCTTGAAGACCACCACCCTGCAGCCCCAAGTGGCGAATGTTTGTTTCTTTGTCTTTCTTCTGTACTGTTCTTTTGCCGTCGTCGCATGATTTTACGTTTACGTGTTGTTTAGGAGAACGTCCCGCCGTCGACTACTGGGGCAGCCTCTTCGTCCTCTGCCCTTTCGGCGTTTGCGACGGCCACTACCGCGCCGACCGCTGTTCCGCCGGCCGCACTTCCCGCGCCGGTCCTTCCCGCGCCGGTCGTTCCCGCGCCGGTCGTTCCCGCGCCGGTCCTTCCCGCGCCGGTCGTTCCCGCGCTGGTCCTTCCCGCGCCGGTCCTTCCCGCGCCGGTCGTTCCCGCGCCGGTCCTTCCCGCGCCGGTCCTTCCCGCGCCGGTCGTTCCCGCGCCGGTCCTTCCCGCGCCGGTCCTTCCCGCGCCGGTCGTTCCCGCGCCGGTCGTTCCCGCGCCGGTCCTTCCCGCGCCGGTCCTTCCCGCGCCGGTGCCTGCTCATCAGCAGGCCTTACCTCCCGCGGCGCAGCTGAAGAACCCCATCGACGACGCTGAACGGGATCGCCGCGCTGCTGAGATCTTCGACGACATTATGGAGACGGCTGACTCGCTTGAACGGGAACGCGAGGCGCGGAGAATCGGCGCCCAGGTCGGCATGTGATGAGAACTCTTGCGTGGGGTTTATGCTTACTTTCCACATCTGGTGGTTTCAGTCCGCGTTGGACGACTCCTACGCCCAGCAACTGGACGATCTGGCGCGGCGAAGGATGCAGCAGCAGATGCAGATTGACCAGCAGCTGCAGCAGGACCTGGTTGAACAGGAGGAGGCGCGCCGACTGCACAGCAGTGGTCAAGGGACTCTCGGTCTCCACGAAGAGCTGCCTTTGGCGTCGGCCTTCCCTGTTAGTTTGTTCTTCCTGTGTCACATTTTTTTCTTTACGTTACAGTTTGCAGTTGGTCTTTAACGTTTACACTCTCTCAGGGCCCCGCTTCGTCTCCCGCTCTTCTGACCACTCTGGATCCGATGCTGGGGTCGCAGCCTCTCGAAGCGGATTACGCTCTCCAGTCTCTGCTGCGTCCTCGTCAAGCGACGCCTCGCGAACAGCTGTTGGACCAGCGAAAAGAGCGCTTCCTCGCTTCTGCCGGTTAGCTACCCATGTTTTATTCGTCCGACTTTTTACTTTCCCCTGTTTAATCTGCTCTTTTGCTGTAGGAGACGCCGGCTCTGACTCGTCCTTGAACATGGACGACGACGACGGTGGTTTCTTCATCGACTCTCGACCCGCCCCCGTTTACGACCCGACCATCCACGCGCAGTTCCAAGCGGCGCAGGCGGCGTGCCAGGATACTGAAGAGGCCGCTTCTTCCGGTGCGGCGCCCAAGAAGAGAGGCAGGAAAAGGAAGCACGTCGGTTTCGCAGCCATCGCCACTGTGGGCAGCGGGAGTGGCGAAACTACCGTCAACGTGAAGGACCACACCGACTCGAAAGGACCCCTTGCGAATCCCAAGAAGAAGAAGGTCGCCGTTCCCAAGGTCGTCCTACAGGTGAGCTGTCACTTTCTTTGCGCCTCTGTTTGTGTTTCGTTTTTGTGCGCACCCACTTCTCTTCTTATATACGCATGCTTCTTTTCATTTGTAGGTCCCCTGCCTGCCCGTCCCGCTTCTTGTGCGCAACGACATCGGCTGCTACATGCTGCTCTACCGATACACCGTCGGCGAGGGGCGGCAGCGGTCGCGTCTTTCCCGGGAAGGCGCTCCCACCTTTACGCAGGTTAATACTTCGTGTCTCAGTGTCTCGGGCCTTCTATATGTCTTTCTTCGTTCTTTGTACGGCCCTCCTTTTTCAGCTGTTCGACAGGACCGTGTTCGGGAAATACGTCGTCATCGATCAGACGGTCATCTCGACGATCGCCAACGACGTTACTTCGAGGGAGGACTGCGACGTTCTCGGGTACGGTGTCGTCTGCCTGTTTAGGGGAGATTCCATTCAACATCACTTGTCACTTCTTCTCACCTTTTCCTCACAAATTACAGACTGACCAGGGAGAGCGAGGTCTGCGACGTGCGTCTGGTGGTCAACAACGCCGTCTCCACCATGAACGACGAGATCTGGAATAGGGTCAAGCAGGGTTCCGGCGGCGCCATTTGCTTCGCCCAGGATGGTAAAGCCACACGTTTGCGTTCTGCTTTTCGTTAATTGTTTCCCCCCCCCCCTCTCCGCATTAACGTTAAAGTGTATGTCGGTTGGTTCAGAGCAGCTGAACGTGGAAAAGAACGTGGAAGGGGACATCGACCTCATGTCGTTCGACGTCTACGCGCAGAAGGTGTGCAACCTCGACATCTTCACGAGGATCATGCGCGTCAGTCACGACGCCCTCAACATGACCATGGCGGAGGGAATCGTCGGCAAGGTGTGTTTTCTCATGAGAACTGGACGAGAAGTGGAGCGCTGAACACTTTTTTGGCGTGGCGTTTCGTTATACTTTCGTTTCACTCTTTTGCAGAGGGTGATCTTCGACGCGTACAAGGCGTGGCTTAGCCTCCGCAAGTCGACCCTGACTAGAGTCACCAACAACCACGTCAAGAAGATGGCCGATCGGGGCTACCAGGCCCACCGTTGGCAAAACGTGTCGAAGGCTGACATGATGCGCCTGACCGTGCTTGACGTGCGCGGCGAGAAGACCGTCGAGGTCGCCAGTCTGCAGCGCCAGCTCGCGTTGCGCAGTTGAGAAGTGGTCACAGTGGTCTCCTCCCCCCCCCCCCCTCCTAGCGCTCCTAGTTCATTCCCCAACCCAGGTGGCAACGTGCGCGCTTCTCCTCCATTTCGTCGTTTCTTGCAGTTATCGTTCCCGTGTTCTTTCCGTGCGCCAACGCAAAGGCGTGCGCTAAGGTCAGCGTAGCCGTCTCTTTCTTCGCTCTCCCTTTGTTTCGCTGTTCGATTTCCGTTCATTCCGTCGCTTTCGCTCAAGATCTTCCGTGCACTTCAGTTCTCGTGTTCTCGTGGTTGCTCGTGGTTGCTCAGGTGCTACAACAAATTGCCGCTCAGTATTCTACCCCCCCCAAACGTCATCTCTCATCGAACACTTCGGGTGCCTTTCTTTTGCCAGATCTGCCCCTGTTACTGGTCTGACTTCGCAACACTTCCTGTTCCCCTGCGAGTGCTCCTTCTGGTACTTTCGCGTTCTCTGTTTTCTCGGGTCGTGTTCTGGTACCCTCTCTTTCTCTCTCTCCTTTCCGCTTTTCTTTGCTTTCTTTCGTCGGCATAGTCGCATAGTTAGCCGAGTTAGCATAGTTAGTCAGCGCGTACACGGCGAGGTTTGGAAGGTCGAGCTGAGCTAGGTGGAAGTTGGTGCAATGGTTGTGCGCGCGAACGCGGTACTCTAGCCAGTGAGTGTGACGAGCGGTGGTTGTGGGCTCGATGACGCGATTTCTCGGGTTCTTTCTTTTCCATTCTCGTTTTTGATTTTTCACTGTCAGATTCTTGCCCCTGGGAATAAACCTTGATCAGAAAACAACTCTTTTTCAGTCGCGCCAACCGAACAAATGAGGGTCTCTTCTTTTCTCTTCTTTTGCTGTACTTCCTTTGTCGATTCGAAAAGGGCGCTTTCGTCGGTTTTCAATTGCTGCTTTTTCGAAGAACTCGCACCCCGCACCTCCTGTTCCCGTTCCCGTTTTCAATTATGAACGCCGACGCCCTAGACGACTCGTCTGACTTCGTGCCTCCTTCCGGCAACAGGCAACAGAAGGAGAAGGTCGAATGGTGTATGAAGAAGATCGAAGCTCTCTCCGTCGAGTTGAAGACGTTGAAGGAAGCCAACGCCGGTGTGTTTGCGTGTTCGCGTTTACAAGATTAGTGTCCAGACGGTCTTTGAGTTTCGGCACTGTAGGGATGCCTTCAGGGACGCAGCACGTGTTGGACGTTCTGGGCGTCCCGCCAGAGAAGCTGCTGACCACCAGCCACCAGGCGTTCCGGCAGGGTCTGCTCGAGACGTGCAACCGCCGCTGGATGGAACACTGTTCGTCTGCGCACCCTTGACCATAATCAGTTCACTTTCCCTTGGACCTCGACCGTTGCAGTTACGGTTCCCCTGGTCGACTCGTGTCTCAGTGAGGAGAAGTTTCCACTGGACGCCGAACTCGAGAACTTCGAGAAGAACATCGTGGAAAAGCTGCGCCCGTACAGCGTGAAGAAGAACAGCGACGGGAGGCGCTTCTTGCACTTTGATGTCAACGCCGTCTGCAAGAGCGACTATTGGCGCCGGCTGATCAGCTACGAGGGCGCGAAAAAGGTGGGTCCACTCGGCATAGCGGCGGCGTTAACGGGAATAGGCAGGAAAGGTACCCGCGCAGGTCCACCAGACGATCAAGCCCGGCTTGGGACGCGACGAGCGCTACGTCGACCACTTGATCGCCGCTGAGCAGCGAGTGATGGGCGCGCTCAGGGTCGTGTACGAGGCGCTGAAGAAGCTGAACGACCCGACGCTGCTAGATTGGAAGAGTTCTGTGACAACTCAGTTCGGCTGCAAACGAACGCGCCGTTAAGTGTTTACGTTTACAGTGACGGGAGCGTTCCGAGACCCGTCCCACGAAGGAGGGTATATGCCCTTCGAAGAATTCGTGGACAACCAAGAAAGCCGCCTGTGGAGAGCGGCTCTGTCGATCGTCGCCGAGGACGCGGGCTTCTACAACGAAAACAGATACTCCGAGGTCGCTCTTCGCGAGATGTTCCACGGGGTGGCTGATCGAGTGCGCTCATGGAAAAGGTGAGCGAAGCACGACCGTTAACGTAAACCACTGATGCAGGTTATTCTGTATTTAACGTAAACGTCGGCGGTCCACATTTCCAGGGGCATCTTCCGCAAGTTCTACCCCGACTTCGTCGAGGAAAAGAAGCCGACAAAGAAAGGGAAGCAGGCCAAAAGAAGGCGCGTCCTAGACTCCATCACGGACGACAGCGACGACGGAGGTGACGAAGGAGGCGACGACGACGGCGACGGCGGCGGTCTGAAGGGAGGAAAGAAGAAGAACAGTGCGAAGGACGAATCGGCGGAAGATGCGGCGATCGTGGAAGCCACAGAGAAGGCCGAAAAGCAGATCGGAGCGCGTGTGAACGCGGTGAAAGAACCCAAAAAAACAGAAAAGAGGGGAAGGGCGGGAAAGGAAGGAGTCGCAACCACCGCAGCAGCAGCAGCCTCGGCGCCCTCCGCGTCCACGGCGACCTCAGCTCCAGCCGTGCCAGCGCCCGCTGAGACCCCAGCGCCGACGAAGGAAGAAAGAAAGGGCGTTCCACCAAGGCGCACGTCCCGTCCGCGTCGACTGAAGCTGAAAGTCGACGTGTCAGTGGGGCACCCCACGATGTCCGCCAAGCAGTTGACGCGCAGAATCAACGCCGAGCGCAAGAAGGAAGAACGCGAGAAGCAGAAGGCGCAAAAAAACTTGGCCAAAAAAAGCACCGCCAAGGGCGCCGATAAGAGCGCGACGGTCGCGAAGCGCTCCGATGGCGAAGCGAAGGCTTCAGAGGGGACTACATCGGCTGCGCCCAAAGGCGGCCACGAAACAGCCGCAAACGCAAACACGACCGCAACCGTCACGTCGGAGGCGACCACCACTTCGGCCACAGCCCCGCAGAAGGTGGGAAAGGTAGTTAGGTGGACTCAAAGGTAGCCACGTAGAATGCCACACACGTAAACTCAATCCATTGCAGGTTGCCGCGAGCAGCCGAAATGACGATGCGGTACTGAACAACGCCGCGCAGTCGTTCATCAGCGACAGCTTCGGCGGCGCAAGCATGGTGCTGAATCGACAGCTGAAGGACGATTCCCTGGACATCCCAATCACCCAGACAGAAGTCAACGTAAGACACCGGGCGGAGACTGTATTCCTGTTAATGGATCGTAAAATGCGCGTTGACCTGGGCATTGCAGTTCGCCCCCCGAGAAGAGCGAACTCAGTTCATCGAGTGGCTGGCGGAGCAGGTGATCGGAGAGCGCAACGCGTACACCATGTACGCATTCGCCAAATTCGGACTCAAGGCGAACGACTACCAGGAAACGGTAATGATGACTAGTGCCAGAAGAATGAAAATAGGAGAACGGAGTAAAATGCGTCTTTACAGATCGACCGCGTGGCAGCGCAACACGGCTACAAGCGCCCTCCGCAGCGCCGGTGCCCACTGGAAGTGCCACTGGTCCAGCAACAGAGTAGCCTGGCTGGCACGATCGACTACAAGCCGATGCTGAGCGACACCATCGACGAAAGTCGACACGAGTTCGCGCCGCGCACCATCAACGAGTCGCGCGACCAAGCGGCGACGTCGAATACCAATCGTCCGGCCAACGAGTCCGGTAACGACGGAAGCGACGACGATGAGATGGAGGACGACGACGATGACGTCGACGACGACAACGCCGAGGAAAGCGAGGGCGACGACGACGAGGAAGAAGAGGAAGACGACGCCTGATCCCCTGCCTGTCCAACCAACCCTGGTGGAATTCCCGTAAACGACTGCGTCTCTCGTCTCACTTACGTAGCAGCGTAAAATCCAGACCTGTTCGCGTGTTGCGCTTCTCGCCCTCTTTTCGTCAGCTTGTATCCCGCACGCACAAAGGTCATGGTCTTGTTCGTGTTCCACGGCAACTTCTGTGTTCGGTCACATGCTCGTGCGTTCCCGTGTGCGCGCGGCATACCCGCTTGTGCTCACTACTGTCGTTCTCATTTCGAAACAAGCACCTTCTTTCCTGTCGTAGTTTCTTTCCTCCCTTTTCTCCGTTTGTTCGTTCCAGTACAAGTTCCTTCGACTCTCCGTCCGCTCGCTCGCTCGCTCGGCCAGTAGCGCGCGCAGACAGAAGCACAGAACAGGAAAACCCGTAAGAAGTAGCGTCAATGGACCCAGCAGTGTGTCGCCTGTTCGTTTCGCCATTGAATTCGCCGTAAACGTAAAGCAACCGCCGTCGATAAAGATAAAGCATGAAAAAGGTGACGAACATATCAGGGTTGACAGTTGTCGGTCCGGTCGATGAACAGTGTGCTTTTGGGCGGAGTTTACGAAACCGTACGTGAATGACGCCGACATTCTCGTTAACAGTTGATAGGAAAATGAGTGAGGCAGATGACGGTACCTACGATCCACGGTTGCCGTGGGTGGAAGAAGGGTACACTCCCCTCGTCCCACAAGGCGAGGCAGCGGCGGCGGGAGACGGCGAGGAGGACGACGACGCATCATCTCAGAGTAGCGAAACTGCAAGCAGCGGCAACCTCAGTACGTGCAGCAGCGCAAGCAGTGCAAAGAGTGGCGAAGAAGAAAACGAGGAAGAAGCCACAAACCTCCCAAAAAGGAAAAAACCGAGAACGGAAGCGGGCAGCCAAAACGGAGAAAACGAGGGAGAGACGCAGCCCTGGGAAGGCCAACTGCAGTACCAACAGCCCTGTCGGCAGCAAGGCGGCGGCGACAGACCGCCCCAGAGGCCCGGCCTACGAAGAGGCAACCCAAACGCCTCTCCAGAGGTAGTAGCGCAAGCACAGGCCGCTCGCGCAGCAGCCAACAGGATTCTCAGGAGGCCCAAGACGATTCAATCCACCTATGGCGTCCCGTGGTACAATCCCAAGGCGGACGTAAAGGAAGGTACAGAAGCCGCTAAGAAGTTGACCGCGCGAGTCGCTGGCTTCCACGAGCCACAGGGCGATTTGCTCTGGGGAGACGCAAAGCCAAAGTTCCCGCTCACGAAACTTCCATTCGACGGTCCAAGCGGTTTGCGTCAAAACTTCGGAGGAAAAGACGCCGATCCACTCAAGATCTTCTTCGCAGTTTGTCGCGCATGGCTGCCGTGGTACTGTAGTCGTTCTCACAACCGTAAACCGCACAAGCAAAAGTCATTAACGTAAAGAGGAATCTCTGCAGGTGGAAGAAGTGCACCAACAAGCAAGGAGCCGAAATCTACAGAAAGTCTTTGGAGTCAAAGAGCAAAAAGAAGAAGAAGAAATGGGTGGACATAACAGAAGCAGAAGAAGTTGCTTACTTAGCAATACTATTGCGAATGGATCTCATCAGAGTCAACCACTTCAAGCGACACTTCTACCACCGCGAAATGAAGGTAAACGGCGAGCAGCAAAACGTGTGTTAAGGGGAATGCAATGCGCAGGCATCAACTTGTCCAGGCCGTCGGACTCAAAGACGTGCTACCGTTCCCTCGGTTCGCCCAGATTCGAAAGGCGTCTAGGCTGTATGACGAGGAAGTCGTCGCAGCGCTAAAGCTGGATGATCCCAAGTCGCCCAATTTCGACCCACTGCACAAGGTGACCAAGTAACCACATTAGAAGGAACAGCTGTGCAGCCGATATTCGGAAAGTATTTCCGTGCAACTCCAGGTTTCGCCGGCCCTCAAACTGTTCTGCAAAATGGCGCAGCAGCTGATGCATGTGCCTTCCGTGGTCTGCGTCGACGAGAGCCTTCAAAAGTACAAAGGGCGCTTCAAATCAAAGGTTAGTGAGTAGAAAACGAGAAAGAATGAAATATGAAAACGGGAAAGTCGCGCGACAATTATACAGCAATGTTTCACAGGTGAAAAATCCGAAGAAACCAGCGGGAGAGGGCCTAAACCTGTACTGCCTGTGCTCGACGTACGGCTACTTGTTCTACAGTGTCGTGCAGCACGTGGATAAGGAGCACGAGTTTGAGGAGAAGGTTCGATTCTGAACACGCATTCCCGTTACGACGCGGTGTTCGTTCCCCTTTGCAGGGCAGACTGAACGCAGTCGTCCTAGAACTTCTGGAGCAGAAGGAGCTACCCGGTGGACAGAATCTGCTGGGACAACACCGCATTGTGACCATGGACAACCTCTACACAGACGTTCCATTGGCTGTCCACCTGTCGCAAGAGAAAACCTACATTCTAGGTGAAGTTGAAGGCAGTAAGCGAAACACAAACCCAAATAACGAACTCGTTTTACATTTCAAGGAACGTGCAGGCCCAACAGGCTGCTGTTCCCAACCAAGTTCATGCAGGATCGAACAGACGAAGTGGGTACACAGTAAGTACAGTACTAAGTGGGAAAAATAGTAGGTACAAGCGCAAAGTAAACTGAAATGTAAAACCAGACCGCCTTAACGTAAACGCAGGCTCCGAACGTAAACGCGTTCCTGTGAAACGCGTAGTGCGATTCGCAGGAGTTGCCTTTTGTTTCAGAACAAGCCGTACCAAAAGGGGCAGTACAGTTGCGCGTATTCGAACAAGCACTTTCTCAGTATCTTCAACTGGAAAGATGGGGCGTTCCTCAGCGTGTTGACCTCGATCCCAATGGATCTATCGCGTACGCGCACGGTGGCCCGTATTCTCAAAAAAGAAGTTAAGAAGGGGACAAGGGTGGTGAGAAAGAAGTTCTTCCACGTCGTGGTCACCCAGCCGGAGGCCATGCACATGTACAATGGTATGGTGCCTCCATGTAGAGGTCACTCGTCAATGGCCCAAAGCTGTCCATTCAGGAGAACGCCCCATTCCCATTAAGGCAGCAGCCCCGACTCACTCGCTCCCTCCTTCTCACCCACTCACTCACTCGCTCCCTCACTCACTCACTCACTCACTCACTCACTCACTCACTCACTCACTGACTCGCTCGCTCACACAGTCACGCAGTGACACACTATACGACTGCAGGAACAATGGGCGGTGTGGACAACATGAACCAAGTCATGCGCAGCACCTTCCAGTACACGCGCCACTGCAACTGGACGCAGAAGTTCATGGAATTCCTGCTTCTCTGCAGCTACAACAACAGCCTGCACATCTATCGGTTTGTAACATCTCTGTAAAGCGCAACGCAGCGACGCGAAGCACGCAGCAGCAGAACATCGCGCTGCCGACCCCGGGAACAACTGATGAGTTGTTCCCGGAAAACCGGACCGCACGTTGCAGCGTGCCAATTCACTGCACGAGAGTCAATTCCTGCACGAGAGTGTTCACCTTAACGGTATGCACATTAACTACAGCCACTCGACGATCTCCAACTACCCATTGGACACTCCTACCAAAAGAGTGAGCATGGCGAGATTCAAGTGGCGTCTGTACGACAAAATGCGCGACTACGCCCTCCAACTAGCGGTATAGAATTCCACTCGTGAAATACAATGTTTTGTGAGAGCTCTGTACTCGTGAATAAACCCTCTAGGGCATCGATGACCCACTGGAGCAGCCCATCGTCACTGGGAACATCGCCGACGACCCTTCGGAATTCGTCCACTGCCCCTGCCCCGTGTCGCAGTTCCGGAAAAGCCCGCAGGCGAACTGCGAAGTTTGCAACGCCCGAACGCGCCAAGGTTGCTCCCTCTGCAAAGTAGCGTGCTGTCACCGGCCGCAGTGCTGGGGCAGGATCAAGAGACACCTACCGTAAAAGCAGTGCTGCCATTCACGCCATTCATTGCAACTGCCATAGTGTACCCCACCGTACTGTGTGTCCGTAAAGTTCTTTGTCGAACGCTGTTTGGCCAGTCAAAGTAAAACCGCTGTGCCATTGGAAGACCAAGTGTGCCGTTAACGCGAACAGTGCGAGTAAAAGAAAAGGATATCCGAAACAGTCGAACGGAACCTCAACAGCAAAAAAACAACGCAACGCGTCTAAGGGAAAGATCAAAGGCAAAGATGGCGGGAAATCGCGACAGAGGCGAAATGCAGGTAAACGTGGCAAAACTCCGACGAACTCCACACGCAATAAAAAAGCAGTTTACGTAAACGAACACTACACCTTGGCGGCACAGTCGCACGAACTCCACACGCAGAAAACAAGCAGTTTACGTAAACGCACACTGAACCTTGGTGGCACAGTCGCAACGAGAATGACGTCCCCCCCTAGGCACAATCACATAAGATTTTTGTAGAAAAACCGGAGTATTATAAATAAAACAGACTTGTTGTCAGCCGTGTCCGCCGGAGAGTGATCACACAAAACCGAAAGGAAATGTTGACACAAAAACGAGAACGACGCACTGCGACAATCACAGCCGTATGTTCGAAAAAGTCAATCAGTCAGTCAGGCAGAATAATTCCAATCCTATCAACGTATTCCCATAGCTCACTGCGTCGACCTTGTCCTAGTAGTCACGGTTCGTCCGCGAGAAGCCGACCGTCCCGGTGCTGTTCCCGGCGCCGGTGCTGTTCCCTCCAAACAACGAACCGAAGAAGCCGACGTACTCCAGAAGAAAGGTGACGATCACCACGATTGCCGAAGCTCCTCCGAGCCACATGAAAAACTTGGCCGCCTTGCTTGTCGAACTGAAGTAAAATAAACGGAAACACCCATAAAGTAACGTTCCCCAATTGCGCGTAAGCGCGAACAAGGTAAAACTACTATTCATCGGCTAGATTTTTGTACTAAAGTAAGCCATATAAGTGACACTTAATTTAACACATGGCCAGAAATGCCATGCCTTTTAGTTAGAAATGCCATGCCTTTTAGTTTAGTCCATTAGATGACATCTTTATATCGTCTTTACACCCTCCTATAACTTTCGCGAAAATTGCGCGTGAACAATAGCGCATGGCACCGGCACAAACTTCTCGCGAGGCATGTATAGCAGTGTGACACGCCCCGACGACTGACGACGCCTGGACCCATCAACGGGAATAGCAGAATCCTCGAATGGGACGTCGAGCGCATCCACATAGCAGTCATTGCTGTCTACTGACAAGTGAAATTCCATCTTACACAGCGTGTTCAGCGTAGCTTAACTTTCCCTACTTGAGACAATATTTTAGTCAGCGTCAACACTAGAAGACCACTAGACTACCACCCACGACGCCGCAGATTCCGCTTTGAAAATGGTCGGGCAGAACGGAACGGGAACGGCCGGCGAATATGTATGACCCCATCAAGTTTTTCAAACCGCCGACGGCCGGTCGCCCGCCAGCCGCTCTTCAATTGCTATCGGCTATGGATATACATCACAGGGCTACGGCACAGCTGCAGTGGCACCGTGGTAAGTATGTGCAGACCAAAGCCGCCGATCAACCAGACCCCCTTCACTTCTTACCGCCACTTCTTACCGCCCCCTTCACTTCTTACTACGCCGATACATATCAGGGCAAACGCAGCAGAACACCAGCCTATACAATAGTGAAGGTTGTAGTACCGTCAAATTAAATTTGTGGCATGCAACGCAACTAAAGCCAAGTCCTATACGGGCGTACGTACGCATAAACGTAAACGGCCGTAACGTCCTCGTCGCTCTCAGTCCTCCTTTCACGTACACGCGCGCCGAGCACCCACCAGCAATTCTTCAAGTTTTTAGGAAGCGCTGGAATTGTTGGCGCGCGCGCGGAATTGAAGAGGTCAGCTCTTCTTTTCCCGCGCGAGAAATTCCAAATCGCTGGAATTGAATTTGTCCTGTTCCTGCTCATATTGAGCAGATCTGGCGTAAAGGGCTATGCATGTTTTGCCTGATACATCCATGGAAAACATTGCTGTATTAAAGTTGTTTAAAATTGTTGAAACTTGTGAATTTTGACAAAACCTTTGTAAATATCCCCAAATCCTTTTATTGTAAAATCCTAAACTATTTGCAAAATAGTTCACAAACTACTCCCTATACATCCATGCAAAGACGTCACATTTGAGCATGTCGAAATTGATGAGATTTGACATTTTGAATACACCCTTGAAAATATCCCTAATTTTGTATATTCTCAAATGTGAAACTATTTGCCTAGCATGTTTTGCCTGATACATCCATGAAAAACATTGCTGTATTTAAGTCATTTGAAATTAATGAAATTTGTGAATTTTGACAAAACATTTGTGAATATCCCCAAATCGTTTAATTGTAAAATTCTAAACTATTTGCAAAATAGTTCACAAACTACTCCCTATACATCCATGCAAAGACGTCACATTAGAGCATGTCAAAATTGTTGAGATTTGACATCTTTGAATACACCCTTGAAAATATCCCTAATTTTGTATATTCTCAAATCTGAAACTACTTGCCTATGTGTACTACTACTTGCCTATCTGCTCTGCTTGTACTACTACTATGTGTACTACTACTTGCCTATCTGAAACTACTTGCCTTTGTGTTTTGCGCGATACATGCATAGAAAACATTGCTGTATTTAAGTCGTTTGAAATTGATGAAATTTGCGAATTTTGGCAAACCCTTGTAAATATCCCTAAATCCTTTAATTGTTTGAAGCTTTAGAACTTCATTGTGGACAATCACAATACCAGTAGTGTAGATGAAGACATAAGTGTTTCACAATTTTACTTTGCCATCATCAAACAGATAGATATGACGTCATGATGACAACAAACAGCACAACTTGACATGGGTAGCTCAACTACTTCTCCTGAGCACAGATTTGTGGAGTGAACTTGGCCAAATGATAAAACACGTGCGATCGCACTGTGTATCCTCCAAGCCCGTAGGATGCCATCCGGCACACACTGCAGCAATACATTTTTTTTTGCATTATTACTTCGGTTCAGTTCGCGTATTTGCTCACCTGGTAAATTGTGGCAGTACCTCCTATATTGTTCGCTTCCGTATCAATGATTCTGGCGCGGCTAGGTACATAATTGGCACTGTTACTTTCTCTTTTGTGGACGTGGAGTATCAGTCTGTAGGTCGCACACACTGTAATCAGGTCATCTTCGTTTACACTCAGCACAAAAATACAATTCTCAAGTGCGCGCTAATCTTACGCTGGTAGCTGTTATCGTTTACCTGTTTCGCTACTCATGTTTAACCAATTGTTGCAACGCATCCAGTGAACAGTGACTCGCCACGGTTATGTATGATCACTGTGAGTTGTGCGTTTGGCAAAAAAACAAATAGCTTTTCGCGATCATGCAGGCGAGACCCCCAGGGCGAGGCTCATCCATTGCACCTCGGTTGGGCTGACCTCTGAGGCCTTCCCAAGTTGGGATCGCCTACTGCGTAATTTTTTCGTCTGGGGGCTGGCGTTCGCGCTGCCCCTGCCTAAAGAACACCTCACTGCAATCGGCCCATCGGCGTACTTAGACTTGTCGGTTGATCGAACCCTATTACCGTTGGGTACCGTAAACTTGCACTTGTTGTTCATGCATGTGGCGTAGCTGACCATGCCGAAGTGGGACAGAGCCTCCAGCAAATCCGCCTCTGTGGCCCTATGGCTGAGATTCCTCACGTGCACCACCTTGGAAGGATTGGGATTGGTGGGGTCCACGCCGTCGTCCTGAGAGAAGAAGTGAGAAATGAATGGCTGAGTCATTATTGTGATAGTTTGTTTGGACAGCTTAGTTTGGAAGGATGTTTCCAGAGCGACACAACTTCTGTGCAAGGGGCAAAACTGCATTCGCATACAATTACTCTTCGCAACAAACTAACCGCGACGTCCAATGACCTTCGCTTGCATGGGTTAGCTAGCCGAGTGCGGCGTGAAACCACCACCACCACCACCACCACGCACACAAACCCGCCATACCGTACCATAGGTGCGATTGGGGGAGGGGGGGGGGCCCCCCCCCCCCCCCCCCCTAGCCTTGGCCATCCGGAAGGGATTTCCGGATCGGATACCCCCCTTTTAGAAATTTTCACCGCAACGCCCCCCCCCCTTACCCATAGGAAACCGTACCAGAAAAAGTAAGGAAATTTTCCCAAAATCTGTCCAACAAAATTGGTCATGATTTTCGCCTGCGGCGCTATTTTTGCCTATTTTTGGCCATTTTCTATAAAATTCGCGCCATCATAGAGCAAAAATAGCTAATTTTTGACACCTTTTAGGCATATTAATTTGTCTACCCCGCCCCCACATTTTGAGCCGATCAGAAAACGGATTCCTGATCCGGAAACCCCCCTGGCCCAATTCTGGATCGCACCTATGCACCATGCCATCCATAAGGAGGAGGGCACCAAACGAATCAAAACGAACGAAGCTAACGATTCCAGCCAGACCATAACAGACCCTCTTGTAGCGCTTGTGGGGTGGCATGGACGAGTCGCCATCGCGCGCCATCGGGGCATTGGAAGCCATTCTTCCTTGTCTCTGATTCAAACTCTGATCTGCCTCTTGCTGCACTGCAAAGTCGCTTCTTACATACACCTGGTGGTCTCACGTTATTGCAGTTTCAATGTGACACTGCGATAATCAAAACAACTTTCTCCTGTCTCCTCGTTGTCAACAACACGACGACGTTGCACCGCAGATGCCACCGCTAGTTCAGGCCTATGCTGAGATTAGTGTGCAAATTCACAGATCTTCTGTGTATTATGTTCCGAAACGGTTAAATATTTTACGCATACAGTTCAGTTTTGGTCAAATTAGCAAATCTCATCTCAAAGGGAATTTATAATCGCTCAACCGACGAAATATCAATACATATATAGTAGTGATGGCAACTTGAAACCCGGATGAGTACTTACATGTACCTGGTTTGAGGTTTTACCCGGTTTTTGAAAACCGAGTACACTTGCTTGGTACTTACCCGGTTTTGTTTTGTATACCCGGTTTTTAGTTACCCAGAATCGCCGAAAATAACCGGGTAAAACCGGGTATACTTACTTTGACTTACCCGGTTTTGAAATTTCGAAAGTTGTCATCACTAATAAATAGCTAGGCAAAATTTGCGCTATGTGAGAAACAGTGACTACTAGAAGTGATAAAAACTAAATAAATTGTCTCGCGAATATTTCGTTCGACACACGCGCCTGATGCAGTCGTCGATTCTGCGAAAAGCACTGCGTAAACACTGGTACCGAACCGCAAGAACGACAAATTCTCCAACAGAACTCGTTATGGCTAACTCGCGGAAGTCGATAGCGACGATGACAACAGTCTTACACACTGCAAGCAGCCCAGCGAAATAGCGCGAACTGTATGTAGACCGTAACGTAACGTAGTAGAGCGACAATTTGAGAAAGCTAGCGAAACGCACTGTCTAGTGATCCCTTCCAGGTTGCTACGAGTGTAATAAAATCGCGACTGCTGTCAGTCAAGTACAATATCGAACCGTGTCAAGCCAAGCCAGTCAGAAGATGCGTTTCGGAGGCGACACATCACACAACGGATATATATCGAACTTGTTATTGAGTAGTCGTGCTAGTGTGGTCAAACATTGCAGTCGTACACTCTCCGTTTCACCACCTCCTCGCCGATACTCAGAACAGCAACTTGGTCGTCTCGGTCGGCTCCTGCTCCAGCGGCTCCCTGCGGTTGTGTCGCTGTCGCTGCCTCCTCTTCTTGACGGCCTCCTTCCAGAGGAAGGCTACCACCACGGCGACCATGGTGCCGAACAGCACCACGCCCACGATGACCACCACCAGGTCGGACTCCTGCGTCTCCTCCAGCTCCTCCTCAGTGGCCACCACCTCCGAGACGCTGGGGTCGCCCTCCACCGGCACCTTGAGCACCTGCAGTGGGGATGGGGGGCACTCTCTGCAACGTCAGGGGAATGAGAGCAAGCTGAAAGGGGCAGATCTGCCGACCCTCGCAATCCGCGGCTTGCATACGCAGCCGGTGGTAGAGCCCAGCTGCTCTGCTTGAGAAGGCCGATAGCGAATGGGATGAGAGAAGGAAGAAGAGGAGGCGCCGTCCCCGAGGGAGGCGCCCCCTACGCAGACGGGATTGAAGAGCCGACAGATCTGCCGTTCAAGTTATGTAGGTTAGTTTTAGTTTACCTGTTAGTTTGTGACCAAGTAGGGTTAGTTTGTTAGCAACTAGGCGACCAGTGTGTCGTTGTTTATGACCCCACTACAACATGTTCGACCGTACGAAGCAACAGTCTTGCAGGATATGTGGCTGCAGTGTTTACTATCATGCAGGCTTGCTGAACAACTACCGGGACATGCAGATGCTAATTTCAAGACACAGTTAAGTTATTCCGCTGCCCCATTGAATGACATTCATCGGCGATGTTCATTCAGTTCAGTTGCAGACCCTGCGAAACTTCTATGGCAATCGCAATACGTATGTCTGGTCTTCGTTCGGTTACGTATGCTCAATAAAGGACACGCTTATTCGGCTTAATAACTCGCTTGTCTGACGTCGCTGAGTTGAGTTCAACCATCGACGAGTGACCCTCGGACTACTCTCGCGAACTGTGACGTCGAAATAATAACAAGTTTTAAAAAATTGCGCGCTACAGTACTCCGAAGTAATGTCCGCGAAAAGTCAAAACTTCATCGAACCTAGTCGAATCGCATATCAAAATGAAGCGCTCGACCTCCTGAGCAAGAATCCGAGAACAAAAAGTTTCAAAAGGTCATTGAGAGGGCTACAGTAACCAAAACGCGATGAAAACTGCAGACCTTGGTTTGTTATATCTTGGCACTCGTGCGTAGCAGAGGAGCAACCTTGACATCGCTGAAGAGCTCACTGCAAGCCAGCATCAAATCATGCTCACAATTAACCTGTAGTTTTGCGTTAGATTCCAGTGTTTTTTTTAAATTTCAGTCTGAAAAGATGATTTTCTTCGGTGTAGAAGATTAAACCCGAGCGATACCAATGTTGCATAGCAAGCCCACTCCAAAAAGTGTAGTCGCCGAGGAGAGTCAAAGACGCTGAGACCGGAAAGGGCCTTGCTTGCACAAATCTCAGTAAAAAGTCAAAGCTCAAAACCGCTCCGCTTTAAAAGAGACTTGTTTTCGCTCGGCCTCAGCCGAGCGAACCCTATCAAGAGCTCGGCGTGCGTACGTGCGTACGTACGTACGTGCGTATGTACGTACGTGCGTGGGTCACGCTCGCTTCGGGCTTAATAGCTCGCTCGCCCGACGTCGCAGGAAGGAGTTTGAGATATCGTCAAGTAGCCTGCGGACTCCTCTCGCCATCTGAGTGTTCAAAACTGAAATAAGTTTTTAAACTCGCGCGCTAAAGTTGACCGAAGCCGAAGATGACCGAAAAAGACAAAAGTTGACCGAAGCTAGTCAAATCGCATATCAAAGTGAAGCGCTCGAGCTCCTGAGCACGAATCCGACAACAAAAAGTTTTAAAAGTTTATACAGAGAGCTACAGCAACCAAAACGCGTCGAACACTGGAAACGACACGCTTGCTTCGGGCTTAATAACTCGCTTGTCTGACGTCGCTGGGTTGAGTTCGACACATCGACGGGTATCCCTCGGACTACTCTCGCGAACTGTGACGTCGAAATAATAACAAGTTTTGAAAATTGCGCGCTACAGTATCCCGAAGTAATGTCCGCGAAAAGTCAAAACTTCATCGAACCTAGTCCAATCGCATATCAAAATGAAGCGCTCAACCTCCTGAGCAAGAATCCGACAACAAAAAGTTTCAAAAGGTCAATGAGAGGGCTACAGTAACCAAAACGCAATGAAAACTGCAGATTTTGGTTTGTTATATCTTGGCACTCGTGCGGTGGAGAGCGGCGGTATTGACATCGCTGAATAGCTCACTGCAAGCAAACATCAAATCGTGCTCACAATTAACCTGTAGTTTTGCGCTAGATTCAAGTGTCTTTTTTTAAAATTTAGTTTGAAAAGATGATTTTCTTGGTGTAAAGAATTAAACCCGAGCGATACCAATGTTGCGTAGCAAGACCACTCCAAAAAGTGTAGTCGCGAGGAGAGTCCAAAGACGCTGCACGAAACCGGAAAGGGCCTTGCTACAATCTCAGTAAAAATTCAAAGCTCAAAACCACTCCGCTTTTTTCGTTCGCTTGCCTCAGCCGAGCGAACCATATCAAGAGCTCGGCGTGCGTGCGTGCGTGCGTACGTGCGTCGTGCGTACGTACGTAACGTCACGCTCGCTTCGGGCTTAATAACTCGCTCGTCCGACGTCGTAGGATGGAGTTTGAGACATCGTCGAGTAGCCTCGCGGACTCCTCTCGCCATCTGAGTGTTCAAAACAAAATTAGTTTTCAAACTCGCGCGCTACAGTATCCCAAAGTGGGGTCCATTTTAAGACAAAAGTTGACCGAAGCTACTCAAACAGCATATCAAAGTGAAGCGCTCGAGCTCCTGAGCACGAATCCGACAACAACAAGTTTCAAAAGTTTAAACAGAGAGCTACAGTAACCAAAACGCGTCGAAAACTGGAAACGACACGCTTGCTTCGGGCTTAATAACTCGCTTGTCTGACGTCGCTGGGTTGAGTTCGACACATCGACGGGTAGCCCTCGGACTACTCTCGTCATCTGAGTGTTCAAAACTGAAATAAGTTTCAAACTCGCGCGCTA
>JASAMZ010000994.1:62500-77253 GCA_030248115.1 Linhomoeus sp. GSCO2_2 | reverse complement strand
CTACAGCAATATGACAAGAATTTGCTTGATATGTCTCTCTTTGTGTTCTCTGGTGTGCCACTGTTGTTAAACCTTGTTTATGTTCGTTGTTTGGTTTCAGCGCTACTAATACAAGTATAACCAACTCCATTTTCTTTCGTGAGATACGGAATATAACTACAGTACATACATCTAAACCAGCCAACTGACGGATATTCGCATGGCGGCTGAGATGAACCGAGCCACAGAACACGGAAATTGGCAGGGCTCATTCGCAGGCGACTTCTAGATTCTAGTAGGGGGTTGGCAAGGGTCCGACGGTAGGAAATGTGGCTTTTGACGATGCCTCCCCTTAGGCGATCTGATCTCCTCTCCCTCAACTGGCCCCAACCCCCCCCCCCCCCCCCCCCCACCGTAGTCCGGTGTAGTAACCGAATGTACAACATCCATGCAGCGACGCCGTGCCGTGTGCGTTTCTCTAATTCTGACGTCAATAGCCCCGCCAGGCAGTCTCCGCCTCTCTGGTCGACTAAATAAGGCCGGGGATCTACTGAGGCCCCTGAAAGCGGAGCGCGCGCGCCGAGATTTGATGGGGGGATTAGGCAAGGCCGGATGGGCCGGCGGGGCCGCTTTGGGACGGCCGGGTGGGGGATTATGGGGGAAACATCGCGGGCGGATTGGCCAGCCAACATGCGCGAGGATTTAGTCCTAGTTCCAGAGAGACGGAGTGGGGGAGAGAGAGAGGGGTAGGAAATGAGAAAGCGCCTCGGCGAGTGCCGAGCAGTGGATGGCGGAAGCCGAATAAAGCCTGTGGTCCTCCTCGACTGCGCTGCGCGGCGAAGCCAATCTGCGAGTCTATTCGTCTCGTCGTCGCAGTTTCTTTTGCGGGTTGCTTCTTGCTGCAATATCGGCATCTTCTTGTCCCGTCTCACAGTCAGTCGTACCGGTAGATTAGTGACGGGGGACGGCTGGAGGAGCGGGAGAGAGAGAGGGAGAGCCGCGGAGAGAGAAGATTCGGCGCGCAGCCATCCCCGCCGCCGCCGCCGTTGCGCGTGCAGCGGCGCGTCGCAATTTTCCGTCGTCGCTGCAATTCCAGTCGTCGTCGTCGTCGTCGTCGCGTCTTTTGCCAAAGCCGACCAGTCCGAGTTGCGAGTCCGCTTTCCTCCCTGGGATTCCTTTCTTGGTTCAGTTCAGCAGTCGGCCGACTTGCCGCCCGCGCTTCATCTTCTCCCTATCTCACCGTCCGGCGACGGGACGTACATATCTCTAGATTGATAGGTAGGCGGAATGAATGGAAGGCGCAAGCCGCTCCTCTTCTGGCGGAGTTTTTCCCTCCTCATCGCTCCCTCCCTCCTGAAATCGCTTGCGCCACCTACACAGAAGTAGGGGAATAATCCTCGGAGTTGTTCTGCCACCGGCCGCCGTCGTCGTCACTCATCTGGCGCGCCGTCTTTTGTGTTACAGTTTTCGCGCGCTCGCTGCCGCCGCTGCACTTGAGACCATTGAGGAGGCGTATCGCGCTTTCCACGAGGTACACACTCTAGTCTAGTTCGATCGCGCCATTGCTACTCGGGATAATGCCTGCTCTGTAGCTGCGCCCATTTGCATCACGAGCGAGCTTGCAGCGAAAGTGGGGATATCAAATTTGCCGTCGGCCTGTCTCAGCCTCGATGGGCGCTTATTCACTCGCGCCGATGTTTATTAGACCGACTATCGTTTATCGTCGTTCAGTTAGGATATCTGCCGGCGTGGAGTCGACCGCTCCTCTCTTCGTTGGCGTGAAGCTGTCTGTAAGCGTGAGACTTGCGCCAGGTTGAGTAAGGACTACGCCTGTGCAGCTCCAAAAGTGGATGTCCTCTCGCTCGTCCTTGCGCTGTCGCCCTGTCAAAAGTTTGTTTGTTCTACATGGCGTCGCGGCTTTACGGCTTTTCATCTGAGAGCGCCAAGCTGGTCCGACGTCGACTCTAATCCAGCGCTCTGCGCTGGTCGCAAGTGCGACATTGTTCTCTTTCTACTGGCATGACACCAACTCAACACACACTGTAGATCACACTAGTTCTCACATTTCAGAGAGCTCATGGTATGTTTGTAGGCTAGCTGGATGACAAAGCGACGACAACGAGAATCTTGTCACAGATCAGAGGTGTTGTCTGCCGGCCGTTGTCGTCGTCGCTAAACTCTGTCGGGCTGTCATCAGCGTTAGTCAGGGGCGCGGCCGGGCGGCCGAGCGAGAGAAGGCCCCGAAAGGGAGATTAGAGCTTTTCTGTTGCGCTGCGGACGAGCTACAATAGTCGGCGGGGAAGAAGCGGCAACCGAGGGACTTTTGGCCGCCGTCGTCGTCGCCGTCGGTCGGGCCGATAGGCTTTAGCTAAGCAAACAAGCGCGACGACGACGGACGGTGATTTGGGGGGACGAAGCGCCCCCAACGCGCTCTCATTCTTTTGGTCCGGGGAGGGAGTACGACCGCGACTTGCCTTCTCTTCGGGTGATAAAGGCTGGCGCAACGGCGGCTCAGGCCTTCTTTTCCTGAGCTCGACGCGACAGACAAAAGCGCGCACGCCCCATTCGTCGGGCCGCGCGCGCAATAATAAAGCGATGCGCAGCCGCCGCAGCCGCCGCTCGCCCGCGCGCGGTCTCTTTCTGTAATCAGCCCATTCGCGACTGTCTTCCTCTCGCCGCCCCCTTCTTGGAAACAGATTACGCTAGGCCGGCTCGCATTCTTCTCCCACATTCCGCAGTCGGCTTTCCAGAAACGCTTACGCTTTCCCCACTCTAATCGGTCTTCTAGCTACCGTAACCCGCCGTCGCCGTCGAGATGTTTCCGCTGAGAGTGGTGATCGAGTCTGTGTCCGGCAGCGAGTGCCTCGACTGCGGCAGAGGGGGCATTCAACTGGCCGACTCCTACGCCATCGTCAGCGGGCAGACGCCTCTCTCACAGCTGGTCGACACAGTTCTGGGTGCCCTCCAGCTGAGACACCTGGCACAGGCGGCCAGAGGTGCTTGTTTGCTCGAGTTGCAGACTTAGGCATATACAGGATATAGTACCCCTTGATCGGTTTAATCGAAGCATTGTGATCATAACGCGAGTTTGTTATGTATGTATGTCACTGCAAAAATGTTCGGCTGCAGGTCTGATTCAACTGAACAACTGGAAGCCGCTGACGTTCGAGCAGATCACGGACGACGCCGACGTGACGGTGGAGACCCTGCTGAAGGACATCAGCAACCACGTCACCCTCAAGATTCTGACAAAGCAGTGAGTGCGCTAAGTGTGACAACGCGTTCTCTCTTGCGCCTGTGCTGTGTAGGCTGCTCCCTACAGTAGGATTAGTCAATCATCCGGCCTTAGTGGAACGCGGCTGACTCGCTGGATGTCGCCGCCGCGATGACTAAGTCTCTTCGTCGCGCTCGATCGAGGAACAACAACTGCTCTTTGACAATCCCATGCTCTCTCATTGGTAGTCGATGCTCCTGTGGTGCAATTCCCGATTGGGATGTGCGCGCAGGCACTCGTTCCGTCGGCTGCGCCCACGCGGCGTTAATCGTCGCCTAGGGCGAGGCGAGGTTAGTAGTGGGTAAATGCTGCAGACCAGTCCCAGGCCCGCCGGAGCGGCGGCGGCACCCACGCATATGCGTGCATGGCAGACGAGTGGCAGGTGAGTGGAAGGCGAGTGGAAGGCAGGCGTGTTACACAAACCGGTCCTGCGTGCGTGTTCAGCGCGCGGCGATTTATAGTGTAATAATTTTGATATCGCGTGCTAATTAATTGTGCGCGTCCGCGTCTTTATGCGTCTATGCATGTTGCGTCATGTTTACGTCTGTGCGCGTTGGCACGCGTCCAAAACGGGTTTCGAAACAGCGCCCCCCATGCGCCAGGCACGTGTACAGTGGAGGGTTGTTGCATACTGCATGTGCATGTTGGTTGCGTGGGAGATTCAAATTCAAACTCGGCGTCACTTTCACAGTGTACATATATAGGCAGGCATACACAATCACAGGCATACGTACAGTGAATCTAGCGCGTGTTGACACCCGTCCAAAAACCATTTTCAAATTTCATAAGACAGCGCCAGGCATGTGTACAGTGGAGGGTTGTTGCATACTGCATGTACGTGTAGATTGCGCGGGAGATTCAAATTCAAACTCGGCGTCACTTCCACAGAGTACGTAGGCAGGCACACGCATACATACATAAGTGCGAGTTGGGAAGTTGTCACGTCTTCTAGCGTGGCAGAGTGGTAAGAGCTTCGGCTTGCATGCAGGAGGCCCCGGTTCGAATCCCCTGGCGAGCAGTAGTTCTTTGGAACCCATAGGAGACTTCGTCTGAGCGGCGGCGCAAGCTTTTGCCACGCTTTTGCCACTTTGATGTCTGGAGCTATACCTACATCTGTGACAACGCATTGCCAGGCCGTAGCGGCCTGGTGGGCCCAACGTGCAGCCGTACGGGCCCCGCGCGGCCTAGTCTGGCCCGACGTCGGCCCATACATATGTATAGTGCAATGTGCATGGGTGCAGGGTAGCGTAGTGCAGCGTCATCCTGTTTGCAACTCCCGCAGACGCGTGGCGCTCATTTTGGAATTTATTTGTACCCATTCCGCATTTTAGAATTCTGTCAAGACTCGCAATGGCTCGCATGAAGGTAATGGCAACCAAGTTTGCCCCAGCCAAGGTTCCCAGAAAGGAGTTGGCCATCAAGGCTCCACCAAGTCGAGGGAAAGGCTACCACGGAATGAAGCAGCCCGTGCGTCGCTACCGTCCCGGTGCCGTGGCTCTGCGCGAGATCCGCCAGTACCAGCGGTCCAACGACTTGCTTCTGCGCAAGCTGCCCTTCCAGCGCCTAGTTCGGGAAATCTCCACAATCTTCCGCCCCAACGTGCGCTTCCAGTGTTCTGCCATGCTAGCCCTGCAGGAGGCCAGTGAAGCTTACCTGGTGAGAGTCTTTGAGGAGACCAACCTGTGCGCTCAGCACGCCAAGAGGATCACCATTATGACCCGGGACCTGAAACTGGCCATGCGCATCCGAGGAGAGTGAGATGATGATCAATGCGTCATGGGTGTGGTTGTGCTGTGTTGGTAAACTTGAGTTGTACTTAGCGAATTAAAACTAATAAACTGAGGACAAACAGTTTTCGTTCCTTATTAGGTCGAGGCACGGTAGAATTCAAACATCACAGAACTGGCGCGCAAGCGCAAGTCTTGACGACAGCTGGAACTCGCACAGAGTGCCTGTGTAATGCATCGTAATGCAAGTAGCACTGCGCTGCGCGTTGTGCACTGTGGCTCCTGTACTATACCTACGCCTAGTCTTAGTTTCACTCGAAACTTGTATTTCGCAGTCTCTTTCCACCGTTCTGTCCACAGTTCACAATGGACGGACAAAAGCCATTCAGTTATGACCACGTGGTGGCCCTCGAAGCAGAGTTTCGAAGGTTCAATCGAGAAACTGAAAGAATCCTAAAGTCGATTGACCCTAGCGTGGATCCCAAATGTGCAAAAGAAGACAGTACGATTTTCCGGCGTTATTTTGGCGGTTGCAACCATACTCTGAAGATTCTGCTCGACGCCTTTGCACAACAGAAAGATGGTATTATGAGCGCCTTGAAATACTCAACAAGTCTCTTTTAAAAAGCGGAGTGGTTTTGAGCTTTGACTTTTTACTGAGATTGTAGCAAGGCCCTTTCCGGTTTCGTGCAGCGTCTTTGACTCTCCTCGCGACTACACTTTTTTGGAGTGGTCTTGCTACGCAACATTGGTATCGCTCGGGTTTAATTCTTTAAACCAAGAAAATCATCTTTTCAGACTAAATTTAAAAAAAACACTGGAATCTAACGCAAAACTACAGGTTAATTGTGAGCATGATTTGATGCTGGCTTGCAGTGAGCTCTTCAGCGATGTCAAGATCGCTCCTCTGCAACGCACGAGTGCCAAGATATAACAAACCAAAGTCTGCAGTTTTCATCGCGTTTTGGTTACTGTAGCCCTCTCATTGACCTTTTGAAACTTTTTATTGTCGGATTCTTGCTCAGGAGGTCGAGCGCTTCATTTTGATATGCGATTCGACTAGGTTCGATGAAGTTTTGACTTTTCGCGGACATTACTTTGGGATACTGTAGCGCGCAATTCTTAAAACTTGTTATTATTTCGACGTCACAGTTCGCGAGAGTAGTCCCAGGGCTACTCGCCGACGTGTCGAACTCAACTCAGCGACGTCAGACAAGCGAGTTATTATGCCCGAAGCAAGCGTGTCGTTTCCAGTTTTCGACGCGTTTTGGATACTGTAGCTCTCTAGTTAAACTTTTAAAACTTTTTTTGTCGGATTCGTGCTCAGGAGCTCGAGCGCTTTACTTTGATATGCGACTTGACTAGCTTCGGTCAACTTTTGTCTTAGAATGGACCCCACTTTGGGATACTGTAGCGCGCGAGTTTGAAAATTTATTCCAGTTTTGAACACTCAGGGGGGGGGGGTGGTCTCGGGGAGGAACTATGTTTGTTTTTTTTTTTTTTGTGGTTTTTTTTTGTTGTTTGTTTGGAGGGTGGGGTTATTTTTGTGGGAGGAGTTATTGGGGAGGTGAGTTCACCACTGGCGTACTGTTCAGTCGTATCACGAATCAGTTGACACCAAACCAGCTGACGTTAGACTGGTGTGCCATTAGCGACTGTTTGCAAAATACAGATATTCCCTGAATGTCAAGGCAAACTTTACGGAGAATTTCGAAACTGTGGCGCGTGACGCACTAAATGACGCCACCTGTACTACACGCACGTGACGTAGAGCCGGCCCATCGTGCAGCACGTGATGTAGCCTACATCTGCCACGCAGGCTGGCAGTCTGCCAATGCGGCCGCATGTCTAGACGTCTGGCCGGCCTGTAGGTCATTTCGTCATTCTTTGCAGACAATGTTTACGCAGCAGAAGCGGAAGAATTATATCCAGCTCAGCAACCAAAAACGAACGAATAGTGTTGTAGATATCCTGAACAGACAACAACGCAGAGCCATGGCAAACGTGTGTGACTTCTGTAATGGAGAGTATGCCACTGAGGACAGTCTGCGTCGACACAAGCAGAAGTTTCACAAGCGAGAAATGGAGCAAGAGGAGATGGACGACGAGGAGGAGGAGGACGAAGACGACGACGACGGCGACGACAACGACCACAACAATGACGACGACGACGACGACGACGACGACGACAGCGAAGTGGTGGTGGTCGCTGAGGTGCTCGCAAAGGCCTTGGAGGATATGGCGGGGATCGCCACAGTTCGAGACATGCTGGACAACTATGACGCAGTGCAGAAAGCATTCAAGAAACAGGTGAATAGAGCTTTTGCATTGTCATCACAGGTCAGACAAGTGTCGTTGCAGCTGCAAGACATAATCAGAGAGGCTGACCTCGTCAAGGAGACCAACTACTACCAGGACTTCCAGAATACAGTGAAAATGAAGGAGAAGGGTGGTCTAGATCCACAGGAAGCTGAAGAAGCCGCCTGGCACGAGCGTCAGTGTCAGCTCCGATGTTTTCTCGAGAATTACGAAGACCAAATCGACGAATTGATGAAGTCCGACGCGATCGAGTGAAAGTGATTGTTGGCGTTGTGTTGTCAATAGTGCTGACAACAGACTGAATAAATTGGCTACTTTGGATTGCGTTTCATGTGACCTAGCATTGCAACGTTCGCGTCCACTATCTTACAAAGCCTTGCTTGCTATCTGAAAACCTTCCATTTTGGCAAAGATGGCCAGGCGGATCGTCGACGATCTGTCACTCCTCTCGTTGGACGGCCAAGAAGCATACCTCGCGAGAAAGCTCAGCCACGACGACGACCCTCACGTCCGTCGTCTTCTCCGACGGTCCCTGGAGATCCTTCCACTGTTCATCATCGGGTTTCTAGTGGAGGAGGCGTTTCGCGCCACGCTCAACGGTCAGTGGTGTGCGCTGTGTATACTCACGTGCCGAGTCAACTAGTTACGCTAGCAGCGTATGTACAGGTACCGCGAGGCGAAGAAACGATGGCAGTGAGCGGACCATATGTGGGGCCTACTTGTGCCTGCTCAAGGAGTCGAGTGCAGTGATGGCGCACGAAACCAAGGCTATCTTTCGAAAGCAGCGCGGTGGCCAGCGAAGGCGTAACAAATAGTTACTGATCCCTTTGTGATTCTGTGAAGCTTGCATCTGTGCACATCATTCCAAACCCATGTAGAATGTGTGTTGAGTAAGCGTGGAATGGGCAGGCGGACGGTCTCTGCACACTTGCGCTCGCAAGCTTGTGTTAGGTTAGTCTCTCGCACTACACTCTGGGTAAAGGTGTAGGCGCAGCCAAGCAATGTTCTTGACTTGCAAGCAGTCAACGAAATGATTCATTCTAAGGGCCAAGCATTCGAACAGCTAAGGCGAAATGCATGCTGTGTCTCTTTGAGCTGTGATCTTGCTGCTTTGTCGTGGATTGCACAATCAGCAGTCAGCTATGCAACTGTCAGTCATACCCAGGGCAAGTCCTCCCAAACGTGGTTCGGCTATCGAACATCACAAAACTAGACCTGAAGATTAGCCTTATAAGCTGCATAGAATGCTGGCATTTGCCGAAGAATGAAGAGTTGAAGCTGCTTGATATTCGAGGTGCACAGCTGATCTACTGGGAAACGACCTGCAGACTCTTAGCATCGTGCGATCAATAGCCAATGGTATGTCTAGCAGATGAAACACACAATCTACACGACTATGGTCGGACTAACGTATGTATTTCAGACGTTCTGCTGCGAGCAGACTTCGACTGTGCACCATTAACCTGCTGATCTTCAGGTGGATCTGTGCGGATCTAATGGTGGCCGTGCGGTTCTTCGGTACAGCCGCTAGTGAAGACCTCCAGCTGAGATCGACACACCAACAGATTCCTCAGATGATTTCATGAGGATTGGTCTTTGTTGCGCAAAGATCGGATGAGTATTTTGGAAGTTATGCATGATTTCCCAGTTGAGAACTGGGGGTGCGTCTTGCGTCTATGATGCAGCTGTAAAGCTGTATAGTCGCTTAGCAAATAATGTGCTGGTGGTTATGGTAGGTTTACAGACGCTATGAACTCAATGTAAAATTTATATTTTGATGCGTAAAAATACAAGAATGCAATTCATTCCAGGACCGTGTATCCATGCACGGGAATTTTGCGCCAATATGCTGCCAGTTGCTACCGTAACTCACTCGAATAGTGTTTCGGCTGTTTTATTATATCTTATTAATAACTTATTAACGTAAAAGAATTAATAAGAAGATACTGTAGCACTGATGCAACCTCAAATTCAAATTGGGGGGGTTTTGTGTTTTGTCTTGCCCTGCGTTGACCAATGCTGGTCTGCGTCAGTGCTGTATCAGCAGGTCTGCAGTCAGTGCAGTGCTGTATGTCAGTTAGGTAGAGTGTTACAGTATCTTCTTAAGCAATCCTTTTATGTTAATAAGTTATTAATAAGAAATCATAAAAATGCCTGAAACACTATTCGAGCGGGTTACGGTAGCAACTGGCAGCATATTGCTGTGGCAGAATTTCCCGCGCATGGACACATGGTCCTAGAACGAAACGTATTCTTGTATTCTGTGCACCAAAATATAAATTTTACATTGAGTTCATTGCGTCTGTAAACCTACCGTAACCACCAGCACACAATTTTGCTAAATGACTATACAGCTTTACAGCTGCTTCATAGATGCACCCCCAGTTCTCAACTGGGAAATCATGCATAACTTCCAAAATACTCATCCGATCTTTGCGCAACAAAGACCAATCCTCATGAAATCATCTGAGGAATCAGTTGGTGTGTCGATCTCAGCTGGAGGTCTCTAGCGGCTGTACCGAAGAACCGCACGGCCGCCATTAGATCCGCACAGATCCACCTGAAGATCAGCAGGTTAATGGTGCACAGTCGAAGTCTGCTCACAGCAGCGCGTCTGAAATACATACGTTAGTCCGACCACAGTCGTGTAGAGTGTGTGTTTCATCTGCTAGACATGCCATTGGCTATTCGATCGCATGATGCTAGGAGTCTGCAGGTCGTTTCCCAGTTGATCAGCTGTGCACCTCGAATATCAAGCAGCTTCAACTCTTCATTCTTCGTCAAATGCCAGCATTCTATGCAGCTTATAAGGCTATTCTTCAGGTCTAGTTTTGTGATGTTCGATAGCCGAACCGCGTTTGGGAGGACTTGCCCTGGGTATGACTGACAGTTGCATAGCTGACTGCTGATTGTGCAATCCACGACAAAAGCAGCAAGATCACAGCTCAAAGAGACACAGCATGCATATCGCCTTAGCTGTTCGAATGCTAGGCCCTTAGAATGAACCATTTCGTTGACTGCTTGCAAGTCAAGAACATTGCTTGGCTGCGCCTACACCTTTACCCAGAGTGTAGTGCGAGAGACTGACCTAACACAAGCTTGCGAGCGCAAGTGTGCAGAGACCGTGCGCCTGCCCATTCCACGCTGACTCAACACACATTCTACATGGGTTTGGAATGCAATGACGTGCACAGATGCAGGCTTCACAGAATCACAAAGGGATCAGTAACTATTTGTTGCGCCTTCGCTGGCCACCGCGCTGCTTTCGAAAGATAGCCTTGGTTTCGTGCGCCATCACTGCACTCGACTCCTTGAGCAGGCACAAGTAGGCCCCACATATGGTCCGCTCACTGCCATCGTTTCTTCGCCTCGCGGTACCTGTACATACGCTGCTAGCGTAACTAGTTGACTCGGCACGTGAGTATACACAGTGCACACCACTGACCGTTGAGCGTGGCGCGAAACGCCTCCTCCACTAGAAACCCGATGATGAACAGTGGAAGGATCTCCAGGGACCGTCGGAGAAGACGACGGACGTGAGGGTCGTCGTCGTGGCTGAGCTTTCTCGCGAGGTATGCTTCTTGGCCGTCCAACGAGAGGAGTGACCTGGCGACCATGTTAAAACCAAACAGGTTTTAAAAGTTAGCGAAAATGCGGCGCCATGTAACTCAATTTTATTTTTTGTATAAAAAGCGCGGTCTGCGGCTGGCGCTCGACCTAGTTTTCATGCGACATTTTTCTGTAACTTTCAAAACTGTTTGGCTTTAACGATGGTCGTCAGGGGTCTTCAGCTTCTGTGGATCTAGAACTTCTCTTATTTTACTGTAGGAAACCTATTAGAGTATATCCCGGTAAACGATTTCGATCTTGCTCGCTTTACCCACGCAAGCAGTTATGGAAGGTCGAATGTTCAACTTGTTGCTTCAATTTTCTGCAGTACTTTAAAATTCACAAGAGCAGTCACGAGACTCCAGCATCGCCATATCTCAAGGCTTTCGAGACTAGCGAAACACTTCGCTGTCGTCGTCGTCGTCGTCGTCGTCGTGTGTATTGTTGTGGTGTTGTCGTGGTGTGTGTTTGTTTTTGGTCTGTCTCTTCAAATTGGATGAAATTCGGTGTACCTTTTGGTACTGTAGATGGGAATTAACGTGCAAAATTTCAGCGCGATCGGTTACCGTATGACCAAGTTGTGGGCGCTCAAAGGGTGCCACTTTTTTTTGGACCACCCGGTATTCTGTGCACCAAAATATAAATTTTCCGCTTCTCCTGCGCGAAACATTGCGCAAAGAATGACGAAATGACTTACAGGCGGCAGACGTCTAGAGCGGCGCTTGGCGATGTCGTGGCATGTGGCTATGTTTGGGCTTGTGTGGTGTGTGGGTGGGTGGGTTTTTTTGTAGGTTGTGACATTGAGTTCATAGCGTCTGTAAACCTACCGTAAGCCACCAGCACACAACTTTTGCTAAATGATTGTATACAGCTTTACAGCTGCTTCATAGATGCAGGCCGTATACACAAACGTGTGCTATCGATAGATTTCATATCATATGGCTAACTCATAAAGTTAGTGGCTCTCCAGTTCCCTCAACTGGGGAAATCATGCATAACTCTCCAAAATACTCATCTCGATCTTTGCGCAACAAAGACCAATCCTCATGAAATCATCTGAGGAATCAGTTGGTGTGTCGATCTCAGCTGGAGATCTCTAGCGGCTGTACCGAAGAACCGACACCAGGTTCTTAGTGAAGTCCAGGGCAGCAAGGTCTCTGATCAGGGTGTAGTGCCGCTCGCTCGTCTTGATCCACTGCGAGCGAATATGATCGCGCCAGTAGTGGCGGAAGGCAGCAATCTCGTCTCCAGGGCACTCTCCTGCAACGTCATCTTTGTTGGTAGGGACGCTGGGAACGTCGACCGCCAGGCAGCGCCGCTGGCGCTTAGGCGAGCCCTTAGAAGAGGAGGAGGAGGTCATTTTCACAACTCTAGGTGAAGGAGCACGTTTTGCAACACAAAAGGTAGAATGGCAAAATTCAAAATGAGCGCAACGCGTTGGTGGGAGTTTCGCAGGACGCAACAGACGCTGCGCATGCTACTCTGTACATACCTGTGCAACTGCACATGGTGCTATGCATATGGACCAACGTTAGGTAGGACCGAATAGGTCACACGTGGTGGGGATGCCTAAACATTGGGCTTGTTAGACTGTTGCAGTGCAGACAAGTGGAAGGCCACAACTGTGCCCTCTCCTACACCTGCTATATTCACATCAGAAAAAAACCCTCCGCATCAATCCTGTACAACTGTTACTTCCAAAATGAGCTGCGAGAGTTGCGTCAGATGGCAAAGAGTGTTTTGTTGGTAATTAGGCGAAATCACTAAGACAACAGTGCAGTGCTTGTCAAACAGGAATGTGAAACCCTAATCCAAGATCAAAATGTCAATCTCCATGTGCGAGAACTCCAAGAAGTTCCACTGGCTCCCGGCGCCACTGCACGCTTGCTCGATGTTGTCAAAGTCGTAGCTTTGTACAGCAGTTTCCATCTCGAAGACGCGGCCGGCTGTGAAGTCGAAGACGGAACCGGTGCCAGGTGAAGCGTAGACATGCTGCAGCTCGCCCGTCTTGTTGTTCTTGAGAATGCTGGCGTAGCAGGAGCAGGTGGCCCTGGAACTTGTCCAGCCTCATGATGGCCTTGAGGTAGTTGATGACCAGCTGCTTGGTGAAGTCCACACCATCCAGCTCCCTGACGTAGGTGTAGCGCCGCTCGCTGCTCTTGATCCACTGCGTCCCGATGTAGGAGCGCCAGTGGTGGCGAAACGTTGCGACCTCATCATCACTGGTACTGTCTGGCTTGTTGGACGCGCCACTCGAGCCGCCCGAATCTTGTCTGGCTTTGCTCTCGACTTGTGCCATGCTGCATTCACTGGTTAAGATAAGGCAAAACAAAACCTTGTAGTTTTCTCAAATGAAGGCGTACGTTGTTTGGAAGGACTGCAAAATGTTGCAAATGAGCGCTGCGTCGATAGGATTTGCGCGCAGGATGGCGCTGCGCATGCTACTCTGTACATACCTGTGCAACTGCACATCGCGCATGGGCCGACGTCGGGCCAGACTAGGCCGCGCGAGGCCCGTGCGGCTGCACGTCGGGCCTACCAGGCCGCTACGGCCTGACAATGCATTGTCACAAATATAGATGAGCTAGATGCAACAAAAGTGTTGCAAAAGCTTGCTCCACCGCTCAGACGAAGTCTCCTATGGGTTTCAAACAACTACTGCTCGCCAGGGGATTCGAACCGGGGCCTCCTGCACGCAAGCCGAAGCTCTTACCACTCTGCCACGCTAGAAGACGTGAGGACTTCCCAACTCGCACTTTTGTACGTATGCGTGTGCCTGCCTATGTACTCTGTGAAAGTGACGCCGAGTTTGAAATTTGAATCTCCCGCGCAACCAACACGTACATGCAGTATGCACCAACCCTCCACTGTACATGTGCATGGCGCTGTTTTTGAAAATTTGAAATTGGTTTTGGACGGTGCCAACGCGCGCTAGACGCACTGTACGTATGCGTGTGCCTGCCTATGTACACTGTGAAAGTGACGCCGAGTTTGAATTTGAATCTCCCGCGCAACCAACACGCACATGCAGTGTGTAACAACCCTCCACTGTACACGTGCCTGGCGCATGGGGACGCTGTTTCAAAACCCGTTTTGGACGCGTGCCAACGCACACTCGACGCAAAACGCGAACGTACGCGCGCAATTAATTAGCACGCGATATCAAAATTATTACACTATCACAGCGCGGCGAACGCACGCAGGACCGGTTTGTGTAACACGCCTGCCTTCCACTCGCCTTCCACTCGCTGCCATGCACGCACACATGTGCATGGGTGCCGCCGCACGCATATGCGTGGGTGCCGCCGCCGCTCGGGCGGGCCTGTGATGCTACTATAGCATCTATCCACTACTTTAGTTTACCCAGATTTTTCGAGTACTTACTTAGTTTTGATAGAAACTAAGTAAGTACGCTTTACTTACTTAGTTTTACTTAGTTTTCTGAAAAACTAAGTACTTACTTAGTTACTTACTTAGTTTTATTTTTGGAAAATTGCCACCACTAATGTAGAGTCACAAATCATTGCCCAGTCAGTTAGTGTTTGCCTACCTGCGATTGTATTTTGGCTGGGTTCTTATGTGCTACTGCATACCTGACTGTCATATACTTGTGGCGTGAGAATCTTACGCACCCTACGGGTCAAGCGCAGTTGAAGGAGTCAATTTACTGACGCTTTCGCTGTTGACGGAGTCAGTTTGCACTCGTTCTCGCTCACAAGCCACAGGTTAATCAAACTTGATTCGAACTATCGCTGCGTCCTAAAACATATCCTGCGACAAGTGCCAGCATAATTAGCGCTTGCCGCCTATCAATTAGCCCAGCCTACACAATTTTCATAATATCT
>JASAMZ010000994.1:0-57500 GCA_030248115.1 Linhomoeus sp. GSCO2_2 | reverse complement strand
CTCTATCTTCTAGCATTTCACGTTGGTGAAGTGACACAGATTTGCAGTAACTCATTGGCGCACGTCATGCTGAGGGCAAGCGGAGAGGAGCAATCGAACAGATGAGCCGCCGGAATGGCCGAACAGACACTAAGCAAATACTGTACATAGCCGTGAAACGTTGTAATGTCAGATCGGCAAAACAAACAAAGGTCTTCCTGTATGGCCGTCGCTCTCGCTTCACTGCTCGTCCCTGCTTTCTCCGCTAGCCAGCTGTTGACAACTGAAGTGACTCCATTGCTTGCCCTTGAAGTCACAAAGCGCGATCATGTCAACGGCAAAAGAGCCCGTTCGACTGGCCTATGTCGCCCGGGCGCCGCCCTACCTTTTCCCTTGCTCCAAACCCACCAAAGTGCGTTACTGCTCTCGTCCTGGAGTCACGACCGAAATCTGGCATGAGTTGGCCAGACGACTGAATTTTGAGCTCTCTTTTCACCAAGTCGATGGGTTCGGCAGCTCCGAGTTGCCTTCTTCGGACGCTAACTGGACCGGCATTCCCCGCAGCTTTCTCAGCAACGAGACTGACGCCACACTGCAATGGGGCATCTCTCAGACGGAGGGCAGGCTCCGAGCCATGAGCTTCTCCCCAGTCATGGGAGTTGTACGGTACTCTCTGCTCTTTGGCGTCAGCGAGACTCGGAGCGCCCAACTATCACTGATCAGCTTCGATTCCTGGTCCATTCTCGCCACAATTCTCTCTTTGGTAGCCGTCTCAGCCATTGCCGTCGTCTCCCGAAGGAGTCATCCGTCAATTGGCGACTCGCTGTGGGGAGCCTTCGCCTTCGGAGTTCTCAAGTCCTTCTCTGCGCTCTCCTGTCAAAGATGCAGCCTACGAGTGGTCTTGCTGCTGTCATTCACGCAGCTCTACACTCTCTACTTCGCCGGCTTTCGCAGCCAGATGGTCCGAACGACGTTCGACAGCAAAGCCGTCACCTTCCTTAACCGATAATGGGTCCGACGACGGGGCGTGAGGCTGAGCGTGACAGGTTGTCTCGCGTGACATGCCTGTTCAGTGCCAATCGTGCCATTCCGTGGGGTCCACTGAATGGCAAGAAAGCCAAGGAAATTCATCAGTGGCTTCCTGGCCTATGCCAATAAAGCCACTAAAAATTTCGACTAAAAAATGCCAGGAAATCATACACATATTGTGCACCGATACAGCGCTTTTCTTGCCATATTTGAGCGGATGGAAAAATTATGTGTCACGGCGAGACAGATGCAGTGATACAAATACAGTTGGCTTTCAACTGGCATTCCCTGACTGTAAGGTTCAACAGTCTCCACTGCCATTCATAGGGTAATGCGACAATCTATCCCAGCATAAAGCCAGAAAGCGATAGTCAGCGAAAAAATAGAGAACAAAATTTGAAATTTGCGCAAAATTTGAGACATTTGCCAGTGACGACATGGCGAACAACGACAGCAAGGACAACACCAAGTTCTTCATCGCGTGCTCCATTCACGGAAGTCTGTTTTGTCTTGGCTTTTGCAAGAAAATGTCGCAAAATTATAAGACAACTTGAAATTTCAGAGAAGATCTGTGAGTGCCCCAAGGCCACTGCCGAGATGCCCAAGCCCCCCAAGATCCCCAAGGTCAACCGGGAGGGGGTGTGCCCCCTACACGGGGAGGGTAAGGCTATATAGTGCACAGTTATGGTCAAAATGAGTGTCATGCACTCACACACACACACGCACTACTTCTACAGACATGCCCCAGTGCTACTGCCACGGAGGGTTGGCCGCGGCCCACTTGCGGGGGCAGGAGGAGAATTCGGTGGCCTACTACCTGTTGGGTCAGTATGTGCACACAAATTTTATTGGTTGGAGTAGAAATCATTGCTACTGATGATTTAGGAGTGGACAAGGCCAACAACGTGGCCTACGCCGATAAGAAGAAGTGAATATGGATATTAAATTCACACAATAGGCCACTATTTTAAAGCATTTTGACAGTATTGTTTTGTTGATTTGATTATTGCTTGGTGACGATTTTGTGTTGACGTGATTTTGAGGGAGGGAGTGAAATTTGTTTTGGCCTGTTTTGGTTGCACTGGCTTATTCAGAGACCTTTGCTTCGACAGCAGCTTGCATCCAAGGGCAATGACAATGTTAAGTCATTGCGTATTGACTATGAAACCACACAGAATCACCATCTTGGCAATGGAATTCAAGTCCAAGTGGAGCGCTCGAATGGCTTTTCCAGGAAGGGTGTACAGGTATTGCCGGCTGCACGGAGTTAAGAAGGGCTTCACCCCACTGACAGGCTGGAAATTATCACTCCGGCGGCCGGAGGGGGTCTTCTCTGAGGGTCTCTTAGACATTCATGTGGGATCTCCACATCAGTATTCAAAATTCTATTCGAAATTCAAAGGCGCAATGCAGAATTGTCACAGACTCCCTGTATGTTGCATGCAAATGTCTCTCATTGTGTCAGTGCGTTGACTGGCCTTGTTACAGTATGTCACCCTGATACACAGGAAATGCGGCTGTGGTACGCAGAGTTTGCGCATCTCTCTGGCTATTATGTGTGGCCTTTCATAGACCCAAGGCAATGCATGCACAGAGTAAGATGCGCAAGTGAGACAGTGGCATATACTGGTGTGAGCGACATTCAGTGCCTTCTCATCACTCCTTTCTTCTCCAGCCAACAGAAGAAGACAGGCACGAATTGGTGATGTTTCTACGTAGGTTCTCACAATTGCGGCATATCTGAAAGGTGTGGCTTCATAGAGTTGTCAAGACATGGACGGGGTGTTGCTATGGGGTGACACTTACAAAGTTAGTTTAAGTTTGTGGCATTCTCAGGCAAAGGCTAGTGAATCGCACATTCATAATGAACTTGGAGCAGAGGCCAGCTTATACTGCCATCCACAGCCATTTCATGCACATCAGGGGCGTAATTGTGGGCTGATGTAAAATTTCATCAAAATTTCCTTGTTTTCATTCTATTTTTTTCTGTCACAGCCTAATTTCCCACGTTGCCAGGAATGCCACAGATTCCGTTCTTGGCATTTTAGTGCCTTTCAGTGGCCTGCCACGGAATGACACGAATGCCACTGAAAAGTCGTGACATGTCACGCGAGACACCCAAAAACGTGACACCTATTATCGGTTAAGGCCAAAGTAGCAATCGGACGGAACGACGTGCAACTGGTGATGCCAGACAACTATGCCAAGTGGTTGGAGACGAGCCTTGTGGAGGCCATCTTTGCAGATGGCGTCAGGCCGGCAGAGCACCAATTCAAGAGAGCGTCACTGCCGAGAGTGGACTACGACGCGCTTTGCGAGCAGAGGCTAGCCGTTTTCTCGATGTTCAACGAGCAAAGAGGGTTTTACAAGTTGGGCGGTAGCTGCAGAGTGGTCGAGTGAGATTCTAGCGCCATTTCGAGCAGACGGGAAGCTTTGTATATGCCACTGCCCACTTCATTGCAGAATTCCACTGACCGATGTCTTCCCCAAGGAGTACACCAGCTTTGCGTTCCGCCGAGGCTGGCGGCACCGTGAGGCGGTCAACCGAATCTTGCTTAAACTTTCCTCATTGGAGCAGGTTCTGCTGCTGCACGGGCCATTGTACTCAAAGTTACTTGTATGCATGCCTTGATTATCGGCGAAATTCTAGACCCTTAATGGAGAGCAGTGGATGGCATTGTTTGGACTGTTTCAAGACTCGTCTGCCTGTGTACGATATTCAGGTGGAAAGCTACTGGTGGCCCCGCTATGTGCACTACGACAGGCGGCGTCTGCTGGACGAGGGCAGCGTCAGAGGAGGAAGGCTCGCCGAAGCTCTCGGCCAGCCTCACCCAGTGGACTTTGCGGGCTTCAGCGGAGCCCTTCTGTTTTGGATTGCTGGAATGACTGTGGCACTGACGGAATTCGTTGTGGAGACGATCTACAAAAGGTGCCGCCAAAAGGCGGCTCTTGAGAGCGACACTTGTACGACAGACACGGTTTGGCAAGAGAGCTTGCGAGAACTTGAATGTCAGACAGAGGGATCTGTTGACCATACGTTGCAAGCGCCAACCGGCTAGGGAGGGGGTGGGGAGGGGGTTATGGCCCCGAGAGGGGGTGGTGGTTTGGGACCCCTGAAGGGAGGGGAGGGGAGTCAAACGGGCAAAGTAGAATCAAGTTTGCTGTTCTTGTTCGCCTGTTCCGCCTGTTGTGTGCGAGAGCGTTCTTTCCTTGCCTTGACGCTAAGGCTGACGTTAATCTATCATTGCCTCTCTCTTCCTATGGCTAATGTGGAAGAGGCTACATAGTTCACTAACCGAATACCTAATCCGCGCACAAGCCAAACGACGGACTACAAGCCGCTAGGTATGTACACATACAAGATCCATAGTCGTGTCACCTCACAACACACAGTCCGGAAATCGGCCCGCTGGGGCAGAGTATGTAGCTTGCACAGTTTGAATATGTAGTTTGTCTTCCTATGACAACTGCCAAACAACACAGCAAGTATCAGAAATGGTAAATTTGTGTGCACTTTGGGCCCCACATTCACCGTGTCCGGCCGGAAACAGCCGCGCCTTGGCGTACGCATCAGCCAGGTGAAAAATTTCACACTTATATTTAAACAAACCGAATCACGCAAGACAACTGCAGCGAATTCCGCTCCAGTTGACGCGCATTCATCCTCGATCAAAAGAATCAGTAGCGGCGCACCGCCTGCGGCGCGCTCTTGGTCGGGTTGCTCTTGGCCGTGCTTTTGACGTCGATCTTGGTCACATTCGTAGTCTTCTTCTTTCTCCTAAGGAACAAACACGTCTTCTTCAGCTCATCTCTGACGAGACTGCTGCAGGCGCACAGAGCGTAGGGGTTGCTGAGACAGATAAAGTCCATGCCCGTATAATAGTAGGGGGCGTACTCTTCCACGCGCATCGTCTGCAGCAGACGCGTGAAGTAGAAGGTGACGAAGAGCAGCTCCACGTAGAAAAGGAAGCCTGAAGGAAGGAGCGAGCTGAACATTGAGTAAGAAACGTGAATGAGCTCTGCTTTCTCTGAGAAGAACTTTGCATGCCAGTGGGCGAGCCAGTCACTGGGGCAAGTGGACCGCCCCCCCCCCACCCCCAGATGCCTCAGCCGCCCAGTCCCTCACGTAGATGTCGTCAGTAGCCCCCCACCCCAAAAAGTCATTAAAGTAATACGGCGATTTAGCCTTTGAAACTCTCCTGTGACGCAACATGACGCGCATTAGTCCAACAGCAGCGAAGCATTCTTGGCCCTCTTTGAAGCGCTTCTCACCCCTCCGTATTTTCAATCCTGGCTACGCCACTAGAGTGGAACTCACCAAGGGCGGCCAGCTTGACCTCTGCCATGACGAGTTTCGTCTGCGTCTGCTGACTGCGAACTAGCTTGGCCGTCTTATAAAGCATGACGGAGTACATCGGCGTCATGACTCCACAAGCGATGAAACAGGCCCCCAACTCCGCCGCCATACCCAGCATCACCGGCACTGGATCGTTGTAGACGACCACCACACAGGTGGTGGAATTGGTCTCGTAGTGGTACTCGAGGTCGAGCAACTGGTGCAGACCGATTTGGTAGACTAGAAATGGCGGCAGCCACTGCAGAGCGATGACCGACGCTGTGGTGATGGGCGTCCAGATCTGAAAGGGCTTCTAGACATTGCGCTTGTACCATACAATCCACACGCAACTTTCTTCGCAAAGGCCACTTGGGGAGCCAGTTGTGCGTCCCCTCTACCCCCCCCCCCCCCCCCCTCGGCCAAACCGCCCCTTCTCATAGCCTCTCCGGGAAGAAAGACTCGATGTCCATAGTTATGTACGTCTACAGCAAACATTGTCACCTGCGGCGCTACGTTATTTCAGCGCATTTCACTGTCGGGAACGCCCAAAGTGGTCGAACATTTACCTGCGATGCAAACATGTTCACGCAATATTGTCGCATCTTGGCCCCCCTGTGTCCTCATACATAGTTCCACCCCTCCCATTGTCAAATTCTTATTCCGTCACCGGGGCACGGACGGGGGGAGGGGCTTATTTGAGTAACAACGGTAGGTATGCGTCGCTGCATTCCAATTTCCGAATGTGGCTACCCTTTCATGTTTGGTGGGCATGGCGATGGCCGTGAACCGATTGACAGTCAAGAAGACCATTCCCCACAGCTGCAGGTTGAAGGTGAAGTGGTTGGAGCTCAGCGTCAGGTTGGCCAGGAACTGCAACGCTACTTTTGTCAGCGTTTCTATAATTGCGTGCGAAATATATCGCCACCACAACTCACGGGGTCCAACAGGTCAAAGATCCAGTAGAAGAGGTGAAGTCTCCGGAATCGATAGACGAACTGTACCGCGATGGACAACATATCGGCCGCGCCAACCGACAGGGTGATGGTAAAGAAGGCGCTGTTCAACTTGTCATTTCTCCGTCTACCAATTACCAATGCAGCCAGAACGAACAGGTAGAACGGTGTTGTGACCCAGTAGGCTACAAAGGTGCTCCACACCTGCACGAGAAAGGCTGTGGTGCAAATCATGACGACAGTTGGACAAGCTCGAACCAATCGCTCTGGAAACGAGACGAAAACAACGAAAGAAAGCCCCTTTTCGGCCAAGAAGTAGGACAAATCTGGTTGGGTTTCCACGAGCCAAAATTGACACACGCACACCCAATCAACAAAGGAGGTGAGTAGGCCGGTAGTATGTACGAAAGGACGCTGTGGCGCCAATGCACTATCTGAACTCAGCCGCCATATGCAACGATTCCCTAGCTTTGGCTGCCATGCAGTCTTGATGCACCATGGCGGGGCGGCCATTTCAACAGTCGAAACCTGCCCGATATACCATAAAACGAATAAAACCTGGAAGTATCTCTCTCTAATCTCCAAAGAATACTCCACAGGTCATAACAACACCCCATATCAGGTACAACAGGAAAAGACACAGATGGTCAAATCCAGTCAAGGTAAACGTCAAAATTTATAGAGATTCTACAGTACGCCACGTCATTTAAAATATCCTCACCCGAAAAATTTACTGCCAAAGTCATCACAGACTGTGCAAAGATTCACAGACATCGCAGACTTCACACGTGGCAATCTTATTATAAGAACAGCCGAAGGGACATTGTTGTACACGCAACGCGAACGGCATGTTTTTTTTTTTTTTCCTTTTTCTTGTGTTTTGTTCCTTTTTTCCAGAAGCAAATTCTTTTCTTGACCTCGTTTCGCATAATTGTGCTACAAGCGCACAGCGCGTATGGATTGCTCAAGCAGAGCAGGTCAATTCCGGCGTAGTAATAGGGTAGGTACGTCTCGACGTCGAGGGTTGTGATCATTTGGGCCAGATAGGAGGTAACAAATACCAACTGTGCGTAGAAGAGAAAGCCTAAAGAATGAATGACTTGATTGCCTTATGACGACGACGACGACGACGAGAAAGCCTAAAGAATGAATGACTTGATTGCCTTATGACGACGACGACGACGACGACGACGAGAAAGCCTAAAGAATGAATGACTTGATTGCCTTATGACGATGACGACGACGACGACGACGACGACGACGACGACGACGACGACGACGACGACGACGACGACGACGACGACGACGACGACGACGACGACGACGACGACGACGACGACGACGACGACGACGACGACGACGACGACGACGACGACGACGACGACGACGACGACGACGAAGACACGTCACTGGCACTGCACTACCAAATAGGGCCAATTTGACATCGGCCATGCTCTGTTTGAACTGCGCCTTGTTCTTTCGCATGCTGAGGGCTTTCGTAAGCATGCCGACGTACAAGGGCGTCATGACTGCACAAGCGCCCAGACTCACAAACAGTTCAGCCAACAGTCCCAGAAACACTGGCACTGGGTCGTGATAGATGACCGGGGGAATGCACGTGTTGGAGCTGTAGTTGTATTCGATGACAAGAAATTGGTGCAACCCGATTTGATAAACCTGAATACAAAGCATGCATAACCTGAGTATAATATCAAATGTATTGCAAACTGTATGCGTAATTCAGACGCCGCACCAGAAATGCCGGCAGCCATTGCAAAGCAATTGCTACTGCGAGCACACTGTTGCTCCACATCTGAAATGTTCAAGCCACTTGCAGCACAGTAATAGTAGAAAGTTCTCCGCACAACAACGATCGTACCCTCTCATGCTTGGTCGGCAACACTATCGCCGTAAACCGATTGAACGTCAGCAGAATGGCTCCCCACAGTTGAAGATTGAAGGTGAAGTGGCTCGCGCTCTCTGTCAAGTTGGCCAGGAACTAAAACAGAGTGGCGTGTGTACATTGTATGTAGGTAACTATACGACCTTTGCGACGCTTTGGATATTGGTACCTATTTCATGTAAAAGTGCCTAAAGGCAGAAAGATGAATATGTTCCAGGTGTGAAGCATGTAAAAGCAAGAGTATTAAACGATATTCCTCTGGTGTAGCAAATGCGGCGCTTCGCGCCGCCCACCAATTTGTAAGAGAAATATTTTAGTAGGTACCGGCATTAATTGAGAGAAAGCATTTTCGACTAAAATTATCCACACAAAACTGCGCAAAGGTCACAACGACACGCTAAGATGTGCCGAATATGTTGCCGCGTGTCGTTGTGACCTTTGCGCAGTTTTGTGTGGATCATTTTAGTCGAAAATGCTTTCTCTCAATTAATGCCGGTACCTACTAAAATATTTCTCTTACAAATTGGTGGGCGGCGCGAAGCGCCGCATTTGCTACACCAGAGGAATATCGTTTAATACTCTTGCTTTTACAGGCTTCACACCTGGAACATATTCATCTTTCTGCCTTTAGGCACTTTTACATGAAATACTCTTACTTTTTTATTGGCGGAGCCAATCAACCAGTCAACTTAAACGAGTAGTCCACCTTGAGACATGGATGTTTAGGCTCTCGAACGAGCCGAACCCCTTTTAGTAACGTACGAGGCGAGTAGGACAATTCTTGGGCACGTATGGGTCCTGAACGAGCGCCGAGCGAAAACACTTTGAGGCACGCACAAAACGAGTAAGACATTTTTGGGGTACGTATGCAGCGGCTCCTGAAACTCTGCCAAGAGCTTCAGGACGGACAGGGGTAAGGGGATTGCAGGACACAATTAGAGCGAGGGTTGTGGTTGAGGGTCAAGAATCCTCCCCTTGCCTTGTATGCAGGTCAAAAATCTGACTACTTGCACAGGTGAAGGCCAAAAATCTCACCCCTTGGTTTGTATGAGGTCCACAAATCTGACCCCTTGGTTTGTGCCAGGTTCCACAACTTCACCCCTCGCGCCATTGGATTTTCTTCTACAGGGTGGTTGTGCGTTGACAGCAGATGGAGTCTGAGGACCCTCATGAATCAATTCTTCTTATCAAAGCAGTTTTATTTGATCCCCAACACGACTAGGTTTGGATAAGGCAACACTGAGTTGCGGCTAGACCACGTTTGCGTGACTCCGCGTGCACATGGTGCGTGGTACGGCGTCGACGATGGCGCCATTGGATTCCTCTCGTCGAGACGGTTTCAACGAACCCCAACAACGCCATGTTCCGAGCAGCCAATCGAAAGTTACAAATTTGTGGCACCTTTTTGCAAAAATAACGCTTCTGGTACCTTTTTGCGGGTCGCGGATAGCGCCATTGTAATTTTCTCGGTGAGACGGTTCAAACGAACCCCTACAACGCTATGTTTGGATGAGCCATGGTAAAGTTGATTTTTGAGGCACCTTTTTGCAAAAATAGCGCTCGTGGTAAATTTGGGGGCGGCGGCATTGGTGCCATTGTAATTTTCTCGTCGAGACGCTTCAAACGAACCCCTATTTGATATGGTTCTGATGTGTTTTGAATTTGTTAACAATTTGTCAGTATACTGAAACTCTCCTTCGCGGTCGACATTTTTGCCCCCAGGGCATGCGTGGTAGGTCGGAGGGGGTCGACGTGGTCACCGTTGGATTCTACGCGTCGAGGCGGTTCTGCCGATGCCAAATTTATCTAATTTTAGTTTTATTCTGCTGCTGTTCTATATTTAATTTAATTCAATGGTGCGGACGCCTCCTGAACGAGCGGGAGCAGTTTGAGGCACGCACAGAATGAGTAGGACAATTTTGGGACACGTATGCAGGGCCTCCTGAACGAGCGGGAGCACTTTGAGGCACGCACAGAATGAGTAGGACAATTTTGGGACACGTATGCAGGGCCTCGTGAACGAGCGGGAGCACTTTGAGGCACGCACAGAATGAGTAGGACAATTTTGGGACACGTATGCAGGGCCTCCTGAACGAGCGGGAGCACTTTGAGGCACGCACAGGATGAATAGGACAATTTTGGGACACGTATGCAGGGCCTCCTGAATGAGCGGGGGCACTGGGAGGCATGCACAGAATGACTAGGACAATTTTGGGATACGCATGCAGGGCCTCCTGAACGAGCGGGGGCACTTCGAGGCACGCGCAGAATGAGCAGGACAATTTTGGGGCACGAAATGCAGGGCCTCCTGAACGATCTGGGACACTTTGAGGCACGCACAGAATGAGTAGGTCAATTCTGCGGCACGTATGCAGGGCCTCCTGAACGAGCGGGAGCACTTTGAGGCACGCACAGAATTAGTAGGACAATTTTGGAACACGTATGCAGGGCCTCCTGAACGAGCGGAGGCACTCTGGGGCTTGTACTGTATAGCGCGCAACCACGGTTGGGAAGAATAGCAGGCGACTCGACGAGATCCTGTTGATGGACGCTAGAGCGTGACGTGAAGAAGAAGAAGAAGAAGAAGAAGGAGAAGAATTCACCCCCCGCCGTTGGGACAAGAAACGCGCCGCGATCCTTTTTGCGTCTGTAACTTTTGCTACACTTAACCGATTTTCACCAAATTTGGAATTTAATCTATTCGTAATAAAGTCCTTTAGTGTTCCAAATTTCATCCAATTCCGTTTAGTACCGCCTGAGAAATAAATATCGTGATGATGATAAAAGGTGCGCGCGGCCTGGATGGAACATATTATGATTTGGCGCTGCCGCGCCAACCATGAAACCATGATATAGTTAGCCAGTCAAAATGCACAATCCAAAAATTGCCACTCACTGGGTCCAACAAGTGGAAAATTGACTGGAACAGACGAAGTCTACGAAATCGATGGACGAACTGCACAGCTATTGCCAGCATGTCACCGGCGCCGACGGACAAAGTGGCCGTGAAGAAGGCTGACTTCAGCTTTTCATCGCTCTTTCTTCCCAGCGCCAGAACGACTAAGACGAACACGTAGAACGGAGTGGTCATAACATAGACGACGAGACTGACCCACGTTTGGACGGTTACAAAAGATCCTTCGCAAGTCATGGTTTGTTAGGGAAGGGAACAGCTATTCCGATTTCCCAGTCAAGTTCGGCTCTATAGTTGGTGTCTTCAACAGTTCACCTCGTCTACTGTAGGTCCTTTCCGATATACATCTCAATGTTCATTCATTAAATGTACCTACAAGCTTCCTGTCCTGTCTTTAACAAAGCTCACTTGCCGCCGAAGGGTCTAATGCTCTTCCGTTGACGCAGTTGAGAAAAGCCATAGGTACATAGATGGGCAAAGACTAAAGACGTCGTCGGTTGGCAGCGGCGAATCGATGGGTTTGGCAGTCACCACGAGGGTGCTCCACAGTCCAAATAACAAGTAACAAAACGCGAAACAGGACCCGAACCGAAGCTGCTAAACTGCTGCATACCGTTCGCATATGTACCGTACGCCCTTCAAACGCCTTCCCCTCCACAATTTGTCGTCCATTAACGCCATGTCGGTAGTTGGAGAATTACTGTATATTGTTATGGGATTCAATTGAGAAACAAACGGCATGCCACAAATTGTCCGAGATTCGACACATATGCAGGCGGCAATAGAGGAGCCGGAAATCAAGCAACAACTTCTGTACTGAATTATTACCTATTAACATAAGAAATCAGTACCGCCGAGTAGTGGCGGCATCGCGCTTGGCCCCACTCTTAATCGTTATTGTAGTAACTTTTATCACCTTCTCGCTCTTCCAGAAGCACATTCTTTTCTTGACCTCGTTTCGCATAACTGTGCTACAAGCGCACAGCGCGTATGGATTGCTCAAGCAGAGCAGGTCAATTCCGGCGTAGTAATAGGGTAGGTACGTCTCGACGTCGAGGGTTGTGATCATTTGAGCCAGGTAGGAGGTGACAAATACCAACTGTGCGTAGAAGAGAAAGCCTAAAGAATGAATGACGATTGAATTATGACGACGACGACGACGACGACGACGACGACGACGACGACGACGACGACGACGGCGACGACGACGACGACGACGACGACGACGACGACGACGACGACGACGACGACGACGACGACGTCACTGTAACTGGTCCTACCAAATAGGGCCAATTTAACATCGGCCATGCTCTGTTTGAACTGCGCCTTGTTCTTTCGCATGCTGATCGCTTTCATTAGCATACTAACGTACAATGGCGTCATGACAGCGCAAGCGCCCAGACTCACAAACATTTCGGCCAGAAGACCCAGAAACACTGGGACTGGGTCGTGATAAATGACGGGGGGAATACATGTGTTGGAGGTGTAGTTGTATTCGATGTCCAGAAGTTGATGCAACCCGATTTGATAAACCTGAAGGTATAGTATTCATACTCGGAGAGCTATACAGGGTGGCGCATTTATCTGTTCTAGGTTTTGATCGCTAATGACTTTTGCGTTTTCCAATGAAATTGAACCAAATTTGCACACGATGTAGACACGTCTAAGAAATTATTGTGTGGGAAGTTTCCGCTTGAGCCGCCTCGGCTGGCCTAAATGGAAAGGGTTTGTTGAAGACTTGTCAATTCTGTGCAAGGCGCGTATAAAAGAAGTAAGAACACGGATTTTACGGCCGCCGTTTTGAAAGTTTTTGTGTTATATCGGGCCAAAATTTGGTAGCAACGTACTGTTTGGTGTTGTTAGTAAACTGTGAAAATTTCAGACGATTGGATTCGACGAACGGGACGAGACGCCACTTGCCGCAATGTCATGCTGCACATCTCAACATCCTGCAAAGTCGTGGCACCCGATTTTCGGTATGATGTTGCACAAAGTGGCATCATTTTCTGTCAATCGCGTCGAATTACCTGAACGTTTTACAGTTCGTTAGGAACACCACGTAGTCTACAATATCTTGCCAAACTTTGAGCCTGGTACGGTCGCCACAAAGTTGGTGTTCTCACTTCTTTTGCGCGCCCTGCACAAAATTTGCAGATCTTCAACAAACTCCTGCCATTCAGGCAAGCCCAGTCGGATCAAGCGAAAACTTCACACACCAAAATTCCTTAGTAGATGTGTTTCTATCGTGTGAAAATTTGGTTAAATTTCAATGGAAAATGCGAAAGTTATTGGTGATGGAAACCTAGAACAGATAAATGCGCCACCCTGTATTTCTAAACTCACTGCAAATTGTACGGAACACAGCTTTCACACCAGAAATGCTGGCAGCCACTGCAAGGCAACTCCGACCGCGAGTACTCGGTTGCTCCACATCTAAAATGTGAAACCGTTTGCACTGCACAACAATGGCGGAACGAATTCAGCGCATCGCCGAACCTTTTCATGCTTGGTCGGCAACACAATCGCCGTGAAACGGTTGAACGTCAGGAGAATAGTTCCCCACAGCTGAAGATTGAAGGTGAAATGGCTCGCGCTCTCTGTCAAGTTGGCCAGGAACTGAAACAGAGTGAGATGTGTGCATTGGAGGTAGCCGACGATTGTCAAGCCGTGGATACGTTGCAGGCAATGCCTATTATCAGGCAATTGCCGCCTAGACGGCGATTGCCTGGTCGATCAGGCAGTGGTCGCCTAGACGGCGATTGCTTGATACGCCAGGCAGCGGCTGTCTATAGAGACGGCGATTGCCTGGTGCAAAATCCAATGGCCGTCTTTTCTTTCTTCATATTACCTTGACACAGTATATCCCTCTCAAAACAGGCTTTGCTTGCCTCGCCCTACGCCCTGAGAACACATGAGTCTGCGCGAGACGGCCGTCGCCTGATGCACCAGACAATTTCCGTCTTTTCCCAAGAAGACGGCGATTGTCTGAAGGCGGCAATTGCCAGCAACAGGTCTAGCAAGCCACTTGAAGTGGCCTTACGGGGTCGAACGACTGGAAAATTGAGCGGAACAGGCGGAGTCTTCGAAATCGATGGGCGAACTGCACAGCTATTGCAAGCATATCCCCTGCGCCGACGGACAAAGTGGCGCCGAAAAAGACCGACTTCAACTTTTCGTTGTTCTTTCTTCCCAACGCCAAAGCAACTAAGACGAATAAGTAGAAGGGAGTTGTGAGAATATAGGCGAAGAGGGTGACCCACATTTGGACTGTCACGAAAGATCCTAAGCAAGTCATGGTTTGGGAAACTTTCTCGATTTCTTGATCGGCGACTGAAAAGTATCGAGTTGAGACAGGCAAGTCGAACGGAGAACTGAAGTCGCTCTCTACGTTCACTACTGCAGCCGTGTGGCCCACAAAGTCTCCTGAAACGACTCTGCTTATTTGCTGCGAGTGGCTAATGCGCTTCCGCTCGAGAAGACGAATGCCGCAAATGGTTCAACCTTGGAAGTTCGGTTCATCTCCATTATCATCGCATGAACAAACATTTCCGTATCAAGCAAACACGGGACGAGCGTCGAGAGTAGACTCGCGCCTGTCATTTACAAGGCGTGTCGCAAACAGATGTCGCAGTCAGTTCGCCATGTCATTCGGCGTGTCATCCTCATCAGGCATGTCTTCATCAGCGGCTCTGAGTCTGAGGCTCTTGTTGTTGCTACTTTGGCCGTCGTCCTGCCTTTCTGACAGTCTTTCCCAAATAAACAACATGACAGCTGCAGCCATTCCGACAGCCCAGAAAAGAAACACCCCAAAGATGTTTCGAAGGTGCAGCTGCATCACGCTGTATCTCCTGCTCTCGTGATGGCAGTACCTTGTGGTTGCACCCTGAAACGATGATACATAGGCACTGTAAAGCAGTTCTAGTCTAGTCTCGCAGGATTCCTTTGCGCACAAATAATTCTGAAACACTTCGTCACACAGAAAGAACCGCATCTAGGGCGAATTCGTACCGTATGTAAGTCACCTCATATCCATATCGCTCTCTCAGCAGTGTGTCCAGATATGAGTAGAACTTAATAATCACTCGATCAAGCTTGGGTAGGAATGGGTGACCTTTCTTGAAGACATAGCTTGAAACTTGCGTCAAGCCTAAAGGGGTGCCAGTAAACACATGGTGCGGTTTTGGCTTCAGCCAACAATTCTAAACATAGACAAACGCACTCCCTGGGGCAAAGTCCAGAGCCACAACGTCGCAGTTTCCTTGGAAGAGATCATTAGCTTCGATGGCTTCCTTCACGAGCACGAGGTTTCCTTCGGTCAGCGCATGTTTGACTTCTTCCCAACTATCCACAAAGACGATTGGATTGTGCTGAAGAGTCTGCGTAGACGTATCATTAATGTGTGGAGTCTTCCCAACTCTGGAACCCAGGAAATGGCTAATCACGCTTCTTGTCTCAATGAAACTGTAGCTGTGTTGCTGAAGCTTTCTAATTAGGTCTTGTCTGTTTGTGATTGGATTTTGTTGAGTCAAAATCCTAGATGGGACAAGGAGAGCTGAGTAGAAACCTGTGAAGAACGCTATTGTGCCACATAGAATCAGATATAGTGAGGCGGCTGATGGCTCTTTTCCATCGAAATTGAATTTTCTTTTTATCTTCAAGGAGAATAGTGCTGCCTTGAGGATTACCAGTGTGGTAATGATCGCGAAAAGCGTCTTGTACTGAAACACTCTGAGAAAGTTCCACCAGTCTGAAGCCTGGTACCGCCTGCCAACCACAAAGATCTCCGTTCCAAACCCCACGGGGTAGCTGAAGCTGAAGTTGTCGCTTTCAAGCATCCACATGGACACTGTCGGTGGCAAAACCAGAGTATCCACAGAGCCATTAAGCATCCTTTCAACTGAACAGGAGAAGCTGGATCCCGGATCCAGGCGGTTGCAGTCCGCAGACAATCTGTACCCAGTCCCGCCCAGTGTGGCAAAGAATGTGTGAAACACCTCGGGGACCATGCCAACAATTGGGCATTCTCTGATGCCAGTTCCAACTCTCCATTTTATTCTGCGAAGTTTCATTTCATTTCGTTTTATTTTATTTCATTTCATTTCATTACATTCTATTACGCATTACGAAAGTTGAGTGCTAGCGATGCCGAATGATTGTTGGCACTTTATACAGTGTACGTCAGGTTTGATTCTGTGTTGCCTTTCTTTTCTAACTCTTTCGTTCAACCTATCTAACCAGACATAATACAGACTTGCAGAGGCTATACCGTACATTTGAATACACGTTTTCCCTAAAGAGAGCTAGAACTGGCTTCGTCCTAACAGCAGTGAGATGTTCAACCGAACATGGTAGTATGTAAGGTTCATAAACAAAAGTATCAACCAGAAGAGTTTTGTTTTGCGTGTAACTGAGAGTCATCTCACTCTATTGATCAGCTCGGAAACCGTGGAAGTCTATCACACTGAGAAGAGTCTTCCAAATGCTCCAAAACAACATAGCCGTTTGGCTTTATTTGAAGTAGCTCAAATGTCTCAAAGTGCTTTAAATTCTGTCATGTTTGCCCAATCTGTAGTTACCTTACTTGACAAGGGCCCTTTGGCTGTTCTAGTTGGCGCTCGCCGTTCGTTGTCGGCAACTAAGTCCAGCAGCTTCACTGCACCATCATGTTAGTACAGAGTATCACTCATCTACCAGAGCTACAGTTGGCGGTTGAAATCGCCAGTTATCGGCTTTCACGTTGGGCCTGTTTGAAGTGTCTCAAATGTTTCGAAGTGCCCCCACAGTGAATTCAATCGATGTGCTTGCACAATGGCTGTGTAGACTGACAATGCTCTCAGGTCATTCCTTTGGCCACATCAGGTAATGCATCATGTGCATGCATCGTCCCACTTTCCAGTTGCACTCCCACAGTTGATGGTTGGAAGGGAAAGAAGTCAGTTGTGGAGCATATAATGTGAGAGCCTTTAGGCCGTCTCCAATTTAGTTGATGGTATCATCACGTGTTTACTATGATCATCATCATGACACAAACATACACAGAGCAACACAGACTTATTGTTGTCTACCATTAACTTTAATGTTTATCTTCCGCATGCGAAAGCGCTTATTTCGCCGCGCCTCAGCGCGGCGAGGTGTATATGTGACCGGGAGAACCCGTCTTCAGTGAAAACTCGGATATCCGGGTTTTCACTGAGTTGGTTAGTGAATACCCGGATATCCGGGTTTTCACTGTCAGGTTAGTGAAAACCCGGATATCCAGGTTTTCACCGATAGGTTAGGGAAAACCCGGATAATTCTCAGATACGCTCAAAATCGCGTACTACACTGCTCTAACGTATTTTCTATTGCCTTATGTCGCTTGATTCCTTCCAAATCAGGCTATGCTTAGGCTCGCCCTGCGCCCACAGTTCACAAGAGTCAGTCGGCGTCGCAGTCTGACGGGTCGAAGCTTAGGCTTAACGCGACCGGTGACCGACTTCGGGGCGCGCGGAGCGCGCCCTGAAGTTGGTGGTCGCGCTAAGCCTCAGTTTTCGACCCGCCAGGCGCGACGCCGACCGAGTTTTAGTGCAAACTGTAGGTGGAATAAACACTCCTCCATATAATTCACCTCCTGCTCAGGCCGGCTGTGCCCCTTCCCTGCAGGCGCTTACGACAGCTTTCAGCCATGTGCAAGCTGTAAGCGGAATGCACATCCCCCCCCCCCCCCCCCCTCCCGCCGTATACTTAGCCGCCTGTTGAAGCCAGAGGCGCCAATTGGTCGCAAACATTGGGCGTTGCAAAAGGGCGGGTCGGCAAAGATGCACTGCATTACGTAAGAACGCACGTATCGCACTCCACGACGCTTGTTTCGCACAACAACCGGCGCGATTTGCCATTCAAACGCACTCGTTTTGTACCAGGATTCGAAACTATAGGAGCCTCGGTTTCTAGGCTATTTCTTCGAAAAGGTTGGTGAAAACGCTGCCATCATGATTTTCACTAACCTCCCATGAAATTTCGCATATCCGGGTTTTCACTAAACTTTCAGTGAAAACCCGGATAATTTGAGATTATCCGGGTTTTCACTAATCAGTCAGTGAAAACCCGGATATCCGGGTTTTCACTAGGTCGACCAGTGAAAACCCGGATATCCGGGTTTTCACTGGATCCGGGTAGTCACGGTAACATATATATACGGATGACAATGTCTGTCTGTCTGTCTGTGTGTCCGTCCGTGGCACCGAAGTAAAATATGTGGCATATGTGGTCAAGTAGAGTCGAGGTCGCTGAGTACGGATCCGGTGGCCGTTTGTGTTGCTAATTTCGAATTTTCGAGATATTCCAAATTAAAATTCGAAAATGTCGAATATCGACTTTTTCGTCTGATGCGCTAGCCGCGAAATTTCTTCAGAAATGGAAGGAGCATGGACCGCGGATAATTTGCAACACAAAAGAAATTTTTTGCAGATGTGGAATTTAATAGAAATACGCGATTATTTGTCAAAATTGCATAAATTGACTAAAATACAAAGCCATTTAATGACGAATGTGATGGCAGAAATGGAAATGTCGTATGCCAATAAGGATGTGTGACATAGTTTTGCAGTTTTTAAAAATTGCAATTTCGAGATATTTTCAATCAAAATATGGAAATGTCGAAAATCGACTTTTTCACCTGATGATATAGCGGCGAAATTTCTTCAGAAATGGAAGGAGCATGGACTGCGGATAATTTGTAATGCAAGAGAAATTTTTTGCAAATATGGAATTTAATAGAAATACGTGATTATTTTTCAAAAATTCCATAAATCAACAAAAATAGAACGTCGTTTTTTGACAAATTTGAACGCGGAAATGGTAAGGCCGTATGCCAATAAGAATTTGTGACATAGGTTCACATTTCCAATAAATTCCAATGTCGAGATATTTAGAATTAAAATTTTAAATGTCAAAATCGAGATTTTCGTCTGATGGCCAGAACAGCTGTTTATTGATGATAATGATGAATGTGCACTCGGAAACAGAAATGCGCACGCTGAACACAGGAATTCGCTCGCACCAAACTTTTGGCAAGTTTTTTCGCCGCCCCCCAGGGCGGCGAGTATATATACGGACGCTATTGTCTGTTCGTGGGTCTGTGTGTGTGTGTGTGTGTGTGTGTGTGTGTGTGTGTGTGTGTGTGTGTGTGTGTGTGTGTGTGTGTGTGTGTGTGTGTGTGTGTGTGTGTGTGTGTCCGTGTGTGTCACAAAACTAAACAGGACGGTTAGTGCCACCCAATGGAGTCGAATGCGCTGAGTAACGTGCCGTTGTCCGTTTCTGTTGCTAATTTCGCTATTTCGAGATATTTACAATTAAAATATGAAAATGCCAAAAATGACACTTTTATTTACAAGCCGTATCGGCAAAGTTTTTGCTGAAATGGAAAGGGCATAAGACGCGATGAATTTGCGACATAGTTTCGGATTTTAGAATTCACGAAATTAGGGATATTTTTAAGGGTTTTGTCAAAATTCCCAAATTTCGACAATTTCAAACAGCTTAAATTTCAAAACTTCTGTGCACGGATGTATCGAGCATAGTCCGCCAAGTATTTAGCAAATAGTTTCAGAGATTATAATTAACGAAATTAGGGATATTTTCAAGGGTTTTGTCAAAATTCACAAATTTCGACAAATTCAAACAGCTTAAATTTCAAAACTTCTTTGCACGTATGTATCGAGCATAGTCTGCCAAGTATTTTTGAAATAGTTTCAGATTTTATAATTAACGAAATTAGGGATATTTTCAAGGGTTTTGTCAAAATTCCCAAGTTTCGACAATTTCAAACAGCTTAAATTTCAAAACTTCTTTGTACGGATGTACCGAGCATAGTCTGCCAAGTATTTAGCAAATAGTTTCAGCGAATATAATCAACGAAATTTAGGATATTTTTAAGGATTTTGTTAAAATCCACAAATTTCGACCGTTTCAAACGGCTTAAATTTCAAAATTTCTTTTCACGGATGTGTCGAGCATAGTCTGCCAAGTATTTATCAATTAGTTTCAGATTTTATATTTAACGAAATTAGGGATATTTTCACGGTTTTTGTCAAAATTCCCAAATTTCGACGATATCAAACTGCTTAGATTTCATAGTTTCTTTACATGGTTGTGTTGGGCATAGGCTGCCAAGTATTTAGCAACTCGTTCTAGATTTTATAATTAACGAAGTTTGGGATATTTTTACGGTTTTTGTCAGAATTCCCTAATTACGACAATTTCAAAGAGCTTAAATTTCACAATTTCTTTGCGTTGATGCATTGGGCACAGTCTGTCAAGTATTTAGCAAACAGTTTCTGATTTTATTGTTAAATTGCAAAATTTTGACAATTTTAAGCAGTTACGTTTCAAAATATCTTTGTGTGGATGCATCGGGCCCTAAGCCCAAAAGGATAGGGCGTCGTCCCATTTATACGCTTTTCAATAGGGCGTCGTCCCATTTATACCATTTTCAATAGGGCGTCGTCCCATTTATACCCTTTGCAATAGGGGCGTCGTCCTATTTATACCCTTTTCAATAGGGCGTCGTCCCATTTATACCCTTTTCAATAGGGCGTCGTCCCATTTAGACATTCTATTGCACTGTGTGCCTGCGGCGAATTTCTCTGATCCATTTATGGATCAGTTGCCACAATTATAAGCGCAAAGTGTGCCTGCGGCGAATCTTCTGATCCATTTGTGGATCAGGTATCACGAACAAATCCAAGACCAATTGCGGCGATACCCCACCAGATTGTCGACTAAATGTCAAGCGGCACTTCACTATCCAGTGCACATTAACGCGCACACGCTCTCAAGTTTACACTGATGCCAACGTGGTGCCACAGTTTTTACACAAAGCTTGTTTGTTGGATGTGACGTTTTCACACAGGCAGGAAACATCAGCTAAACGGCGTCGTATCATGCCGATAACATATAGCGAACGCGGCGATATCACTGAGCTTCAGATCAGCTGTACAGACAACCGTATCGTGGGGATAGCTGCACTTGGTTTATGGTACACGTTCTCAAGATGATTTCTCCAGATGCGGCTAACGATGTGTACAAAGTTCACTATGCTGTTCACCAAAATTTGACAGACACAAAGTATAGGTTGAACTTTTTACACACACAGCTTGTTTGTTACTTTTGCGTCATTTCATTACATACTTGACATAATTTCGTTACTGCCGTTATCACTCCTAACTCGGTCTTCCGCGCCTTCCAAATATACACTCTGTATCTTTTGAAACCTTTCCCAAATCAGTAGAAACAGAGAAATCACCACTCCAGCAGCCCACATAAGAAATACTCCAAGGACGTTTTGAAGGCGCAGTGACGTGACGCTGTATTTTCTATTCTGGGAACAGTATTGTGTGCTTGCACCCTGGAAATGTAGAAAGGTACTTCTTTTTCACAACAGTTTCATTTAAGACCACTCAGAAAGTCCTAACAGCTGGGTAGACTGGATGTTGGGTAGAACTCACCTCAAACCCATATCGCTCTCTCAAAAGTGTGTCTAAGTATGAGTAGAATTTCATTATTACTTGGTCGAGCTCTGCTAAGAATGGGTGGTTCTTCTTTAAAACGTAGCTTGAAACTTGCGTCAACCCTGAAACGGTGCCACTTTTGCTACTCTGTGCTTCTCAGCGTTGCACAATAGTGCTGCGTTATTTCTGAAAATTAACTATGCGCGTTGTATTCACTTCCTGGCGCGAAGTCCAACGCTACAACATCGCAATCTCCCTGGAAAATGTCATTAGCTTCGATGGCTTCCCTCACAAATATAAAGTTCCCCTTGACCATAGTATCTCTCAATTCCTGCTCGCTGTTGGCAATGTAAATTGGATTGTGCTCCAGTATTTCTGAGAAAGCATCACGGATAAGGAGGATCTTTTCCCGTTCTGGAAGACAGGAAGTATCTCATAGTCCCTTTTGTCTGAATGAAGCTGTACGTGTGTTGTTGCAGCTTTTCAATCATATCTTGCCAGCTGGTAATCGGTTGTTGTTGAGTTAGAATCCTTGATGGCACGAGAAGACTGGAGTAGAAGCTTGTGAAGAAGGCCATTGTGCTACACAAGGTAAAGTAAAGTGAGGCTGTAGTTGATTGCCTCTTGCAGAGACCAGTCTTCCACATAATCATTATCGATCCCTTTAGAAGTGTCATTACGATAACCAGTAAAAGAAGAGTGTTCCATCGAAATACTTTGAATACATTCCACCAGTCTGAAGCTATGTATTGTTTTCCGACCACAAAGATCTCCGTTCCAAATCCGACTGGGTAGCTGAAGCTGAGGTTGCCGTTTTTAAGCATCCACATGTACACTGTTGGCGGCAAAATCAGAGTGTCTACAGAGCTATTAAGTATTCTTTTGACAGAACAGGAAAAACTTGTTCCCAATTCCGCGTCGTTGCAATCGGCAGTCAATTTGTATTCAGTCTTTGCCAGTGTGGAGAACATGTGGAACAGCTCGGGCCCCATGCCAACGCTTGGGCATTCTCTAATGCCAGTTTCAACTCGCTACATGTTGACCACTTGGCAAAGCACACAAGTTTGGAAGATGTTAGTGTTGGCTGTTACTGGACAAAGTAGGCAAGAGTTTTCGCAAACGTTTAAAATGAATAGAGAAGCCTACATTTCAATGCACGAGAGTTAGAACTGGCTTCGTCCTAACAGCAGTGAGTTGTTTGACCGAGCATGGCAGTATGTAGGGTTCAAACACCATAGTATCAACCAAAAGAGTTCTATTCTGCAAGTAACTGAGGGTCATCTTGTTGTATTGGTGTACAACAATGAGCAAGAGTGGGCTAGTATACACTGGGGAATTGTTGGAAGCCCGCTGAGTGAATTCGCTTGGGCGCTGTTTGAAGTGTCTCAAATCTCTTAGTACATTGCCCCCATCTCTGTGTTTGCCAAGCGACAAGTTACTGTATCGACAAGGCCGATCCCCGGAGGGTGTTCGATGACAGCAAGCCGGGCTAGCAGAGCAGCTTCAAAGGGTGGGGGGGGGGGGGTATTAGATACCCTTTTGTAGCAGCATACATGATCGCATGTTCGCGAATCGCGAATGGCTGCTGTTGCATAGTTCAAAAGACAGGCCGACTTGCAGTTCCAATGTGCGCTGCACTGCATGTGCAGCGCACAAGTGCACTCACTCACCCAGACTGCTCGCAAGTCGTCAGCATACACAGTAGAGCAGTCGAGTCCGGCGCTCCAACTTCTTCCAGAAGATGGGAGCAGCGCAACGTCATTGCAGGGCTTGCCGCTCGCCATAGATAGACACACAGACTTGTCGTCACCCCACCAGCGCAAACCAGACTCGACCGTCTGCCCACTGTTGTGTTGCGCAAGAATCCATCCACCAGTTGCAATGTCTAAAATGAATAAGCCGCTGAAAATAGAGTTGTTAGGCGCTGATGAGCTTGACAACGAGACGACAGCCGATGAGACGAGGAATATTCTTGGCGATAAGGTGATAGGGCTGAACTACGATACGCTTGAGGGTAGCTACGACGCAGAGGTGATTCCACACCTCCGTTCGACCAAGGAAACTTCGCTTGGTGAGCTCCAAATTCTGTGCACATGCAGACGCATACCATGCAGTGTCAAGTGGCTACACTATCTTATAAGATTCGGGCCACTAATCCATTCTCACATTGAGTTGCGCGATTACGTTTTATGTATTTTACACTCTGTGGCTTCTGAATAATACGAGGTTCGACGCCAAAGGATATCTCTGCGCTTTTCAGAGCCTAGCTTCACCGCTGACAAGGCTGTCAATTTCATCGGCTTTGGCTGGTTCCAAATCAAGCTCTCGCTTCTCATTGGCTTGTCGTGGGTGAGTTTCGCTTCGCAAAAGGTCCAATTTTGTTTTCGCTAAACAAATGGCTGCTCAATAGTCCGTTGATCAGTTTCAAGTTTCGTTTCGCGATGAATCAATGCAGCAACGACACAAATTTTCGTTTCAATAAATAGGTAGAGTACACTGATGGCGCAATACGGATGCACTTCAACACGTCGCTTAGATGGCCGACTCTATGGAAATGATGGTTCTCTCCATTCTCTCACCAGCGCTGCACTGTGAATGGGGACTTTCTGCCTTTCAGCAAGCCTCCATCACTACGGTAAGTGTACAGGACTTTGAAATTCTGCCTTTCAGTGGTGCGCATGAGTAGCGAAACGATTTCAGTCCGTCTTCTGCGGAATGATGATCGGAAGCCCGATATGGGGCCGCCTTTGCGACAAGAAGGGCCGTCGCGTGGTGGGTGCATTTGTCACGAAGGCGATTCACTGTCACAACTCACAACAACCTCATATCGCTGCAATATGATGATTTAGGGTCTAATCGCCTCGTCAGTTGTCATATTCATATTCGGAATGCTCAGCGCAGTGGCGCCAGAATATTTTACCTTACTCATAGCCAGAGGACTCACTGGTGTGGGAATCGGTGGACTGCACGCTGGGTACACCGGCCGTCGTCGTCGTCGTCGTCGTCGTCGTCGTCGTCGTCGTCGTCGTCGTCGTCGTCGTCGTCGTCGTCGTCGTCGTCGTCGTCGTCGTCGTCGTCGTCGTCGTCGATTTCTTTTCAATTTAGCGTTACACTTTATGCCGAGTACCTGCCGACAAATCACAGGGCGAGGTGCATCCTGCTTCTAAATGTGCGCGCCTTCATATATTGTTGTCATTTAAGCATTATTCAGTATTGTTCTTATTAGGAAAAAACCTACAGTATACCTTGCAGCTTTTCTGGGCTCTGGGCTCGTTCTTTGAGGCTGTCCTAGCCTACTTTGTCATGGATTCCCTAGGTTGGCGATGGTTACTGGTGCTCTCTACACTCCCAATAGCGCTGTTCATTATGGGATGCTTCGTGAGTGCCTGCGTCTTGTCGTTGGGAACGTGTTGCCCATCGCATTGCAGTAACCCTCTTAGTTCTTGCCCGAGAGTGCCAGGTACCACGTGGCTTGCCACCGCAACGACTTGGCATGGGAAGAGCTGAAGCGAATCGCTGCGACGAATGGACAGACGATGCCGAGGGGAAGGCTGGTCGACACTGTGCCACTGGTGAGTCACTGAGGCAACTGACAGATTGAACTAAACAGCAGAGCGAGCATTATTTGAGTAATCAATGTGGTTGAATCTTGCATTGAGAAAGGACCAGCTTGTGACTGGCTGACTACAATTTGTAGTCCAGCATTGACACGCAACTAAGGTGTTGTTTGTACGCTTAGTTGAGCCACACTCCCTTCACTTCATCACAAGGGGACAGGGGTGTGTCACAAAGAGTGTGTGAGAGGGTGGAGAGCTTATTTGAGTAGGGCTTTCGTATGTGTATTCTTTCAAGTAACTTTCACGTTCCTTTTAGATGGAAGAGCGTGGCCAAGTCAAAGACCTCTTCCTACCCAACTACAGAACGACAACTCTGCTTCTCTGGCTGTGTTGGTATGAGGACAGCCTGCAGTGTTGAGCACTGATTCATAAACTCGATAAATAACAAAATCAATTTGCAGGTGTATATGCGCTCTCTGCTATTACGGAGTGGTGCTGTACAACGCCACGCTCATCAAATCGCTGGAGCAACGTGAATGTGTGTTGATGTGTCGATGTCGTTTTGGAACGCTTAACGAGACGCTTCGCACTCTCCACCAGAAGCAGTAGTCTAACGAATGCTGAAATTCAGCCGTCGGCAACGAATGTGAGAAGCTGGGAACGCCGGAGTATGTCGAGTTGATGGTGTCGTCATTTTCGGAATTTCCAGGTTGGACAGTGTGCCCTCCTAACTCCTGACTAACATTCGCAGCGTTTCGGTAGTGGCGGAACCAGGATTGGGTATTCTGTAAACGGTGGGGAGAGGGGGGGGGGGGTGCGGAACTTTTGAGGCAGTAGGTGAGGGGAATAGAATGACATGCAAACAAGCGCATGCCAAAATATTTGCACCGCATGCACAAATTTTCTTCAGTCTGCACTTTTGAAGCCCAGAAGAACCGCCGTAGGCGAAAATTGTGCCGATTTCGGCTGTTATAACACGCAGTTGCTTTTATGTAGCTTATCGGTCAATTAAGTCGAATACCGCTTGTGTAACTTCCCGACTCGCAGGCATCATCATCACCATCTTCATCGTCGACTTCCTCGGACGCAAGAAGACCTTCTCTTTCGAGCTTCTGACCTTCGCACTGGCCCTCTGCGCTCTACTCTTCACGCTTGAGAGGTAGGTAGAATTTTGAAACAAATTTGGACATTTTACGCAAATTTTGCGCGAAGACTGTCAATGCCATTGACAACAGAGCCTGGCTCGGAGCGTCATTCTTCACGTCGAGAGCCGTCATCGTCGGGGCCTGGCAAACGCTCTTTCTTTACACGACTGAGGTGTGACAACTCTCTCCCCCCAGACGAACTCAGCTTCTCAGTCATTGACGAGCTAACATCAGCACTCCACAATTGGCAGGTGTATCCCACGACGCTGCGCGCCCTGGGACTGGGCGTCTGCAATGGGGTCGGCAGGGTGGGCGCCATCATGACGCCGTTCGTCGCTCAGGTTAGGCCCGTACTCGACAGGTGTTCCAGTAAATGTACAGGGTTTTTTTAAAGCGACTGGTCGGCAACTCGAATAACTTCTGCACCGGTACACCGATTTTGATGAAACTTGAACCAACTTAAGTTCTATATGTAGGAAAGCTCGTGCTAAATTTTTACGGAAATTGGCCACGCGTAGCGACTACGCGACCGCTTGAAAGAAGGTCTACTTTTCAATAGGAGCGCTCTTCCTGGTCGACGAGGAGGTCTTCCTCGAGGAGGACGAGGAGGTCCTGCAGGAAGACCTCCTCGTCGACCAGGAAGAGCGCTCCTATTGAAAAGTAGACCTTCTTTCAAGCGGTCGCGCAGTCGCTACGCGTGGCCAATTTCCGTAAAAATTTAGCACGAGCTTTCCTACATATGGAACTTAAGTTGGTTCAAGTTTCATCAAAATCGGTGCACCGGTGCAGAAGTTATTCGAGTTGCCGACCAGTCACTTTAAAACAAGCTGTGTGTGTAAAAAGTTCAACCTGTACTTTGTGTCTGTCAAATCTTGGTGAACAGTGTGGACAACTTTGTTCACATCATTAGGCGTATCTGGAGAAATTGTCTTGAGAACGTGTACCATACACCAAGTGCAGCTATTCCCACGACACGGTTGTCTGTACAACTGATCTAAAGCTCAGTGATATCGCCGCATTCGCTATATGGTATCGACATGATACGACGCCGTTCATCTGAAGTTCCGACACGTGTAAACTTTAAATGCATCACATCCAACAAAAAAAAACTTGCCAACTATTGCACTGCAGTCGTTCTTTGTCAGAAATTCCTATTGGCGTACAACTTTTCTATCCTGCGTTCACATTCAGCTATAAACAAAAGTGTAGGCAACTTGTGGAATTGCAAACATTCTATCAAATATAACGCATGCAAAAATTTCTTTTTGTTTTGCTAATTATCCGTAGTCTATGCGCTTGCCACTTCATAAGGAATTTAGCCGCTATTCCATCAGACGACAATGTCGATTTTTACATTTTTTCAATTTTAATTCTAAATATCTCAAAATTGCAATTTTTGAAAATTGTAGAACTATGTGACAAATTCTAATTGGCACACGACCTTTCCAGGTTGAACTTTTTACACACACAGCTTGTTACACACACAGCTTGTCCTATCCACACACTATGTACCGGGTGGGCCAGAGAAACCCCGCGTACTTTAAATTGGAATAACTTCCGCTATACAGCAAATTTTTCGACGCGGTTTGTTGCATGCGGTAGACAAAACTTCGGCGTTTTTTCGCCCGGCCTCAGCCGGGCGAACCCCTACGAGAGCTTTGCGTCCGTTCGTGCGTCCGTGCGTCCGTTCGTTACGCTCTCAGATCTCGGCGTTGGAAAGCCGTAGGAAGGAGATCTTGGGCTCTACGGAAAGCTCTCGACTCACTGGTAATGTTGCTAAGAGACTTCGAAATTCAAAAGTTTGAATTGCGCGCGCTACAGTAACCCGAACGTCAAAACGGAAAACGGTTGTAACTCGCTCGTCTTACGTCGTAGAGCGGCGCGCGATAGGTCAACTAAAACGTCTCGACGTGCTCTTTCGTTTGGTACAAAAAATTTTCTTAATTACGCAAACACGCAACACGAAAAGCGACATTCTCGCGTTTTTAACGCAGAAATCGCTCTAACTCGCTCAGCGTGCGTCGTACGGAGACGATCTTGGGTTGGTTGGATAGCTCTCGACTCACTGATCATTTGTTTTTCTATTGGTCGAAACTCAAAAGTTTGAATTTCGGGAGCTACAGTAACCCAAAGGTTTAAAACGCAAAACTGATCTAACTCGCTCGTCTTCCGTCATAGAGAGACGATCTTGAGTTCGTTGAATAGGTTTCGGTACACTGATAATTCCGTTAGGAGAAGTCGAAATTCAAAAGTTTGAATTGCGCGCGCTACAGTAACCCGAAGGTCCAAAACGCAAAACGGCTCTAACACGCTCGTCTTACGTCGTAGAGCGCCGTGCAATAGGTCAACTAAAAGGTCTTGACGTGCTCTTTCACTTGGCGTGAAAATTTTGTTAATTACGCAAACACGCACCACGAAAAGCGACATTTTCGCGTTTTTAGCGTATAAATCGCTCTAACTCGCTCAGCGTGCGTTGTAGAGAGACGATCTTGAGTTGCTGGATAGCTCTTGACTCACTGATCATTTGTTCTTCTATTGGTCGAAACTCAAAAGTTTGAATATCGCGAGCTACAGTAACCCAAAAGTTCAAACAGCAAATGGGCCCTAACTCGCTCGTCTTACGTTGTAGAGCGGCATTCGTTCGACCGTTTGAAAGCTTACGTGGAGGCAGTTGTTGAACGGTCATTCCTAAAGAAATACTTTTGTTTTTTTAAACCCTTGTCTTACGAACAACTTTGTCAGCTAAAAAAATTAATCCCGGGCGATCCCAATGTTGCCTTGCAACAACCGCTCAGAAATGGGTGTGTCTTGCTCAAAAAATTAATCCCGGGCGATCCCAATGTTGCCCTGCAAGAACCTCTCAGAAAGGAGCGTGTCAGAAGTAGCGCATGAATAGTGGACTCCGGGCGGGCGCGCGTCATATCGGAAAGGCTTCGAAATACTTTACAAAAGTGTCCACTCTTTTACTCTTCCACTTTTAAAACACTCACAAACCACTCTGTATTAATAAAACAACTCAACTTTTTTAAAACAGCTTGTTTGTGCTACGGTACGATCCCGTTTCCTCATTTCCAGCAAAAGTGGCATCTTTTTAAAGTTTAACTGTGATTTTGGCGGTTCTGCCCATCTTGTTTGTCAAATTCTTCAATAGTGGCTGCAGATTTTAGGATGGGCTGCGGCCTATCTGATAGGTAATTAGACGGGCTTTCAGATGGTACTAAAACGGAATTCTTATCACTTCAGGTTAGCTAGCTACAAAGCGTCAAACTTTGAGAAATCCTTTCCCTGCTCTCCGGTGCCCATTCTGCATCGATTTCCTGCGGAATGGCTTGCCCGCCGAACTTTGATGCTTTGCAACTAGCTACCCTGAAGTCATAAGAACTCCAATTAAGTACCATCTGAGAGCCCGTCTTATTACCTATCAGATGAAGTCGCCGCGCCTCAAAATTTGCAGCCACTATTAAAAAATTTGACAAACAAGATGGGCAGAACAGTCAAAATCATAAGAAGATGCCACTTTCGCTAGAAGTGAGGAAACGAGCTCATACCGTAACACAGAAAACGCCGAAGTTTTGCCTACCGTATGCAACAAACCGCGTCGAAAAATCACTGTATACCATAAGTTATTCAAATTTAAAGTACGCGGGGTTTCTCTGGCCCACCCTGTACAGTAAAACTGCCCATCCTCCATTCAGGCTTTCTCTTCTACGTGGAGCTCGTGTTCATCACCTACTACTTCACGCGCATGCTGCAGACGATGCGCGTGGAAGAATACGCCCCCTACTACTACACGAGTATGGATCTGGGGCCGTATTCATAAAACTACTAAAACATGCTTTATCCTAAAACATGTGTTTGAAATAGAGCCTAACACAGGCCGCGACCAAACACAGGATTCATAAAACTTAACACAAGCTCGCTAATACAAGTAATCCTAACACAAGCCACAACTTGTGTTAACGCCTGTGTTAGTCATGGTAAGTGAACACAAAATCAATACTACTACATCTACGTAAAGTAGAGAAATGTTGCAAATGACAAACAAACAGGTTGGAGGAAGTTCACGAGCATTCATTCAAAAGCACCGACGATTCAACATTGCGTTTTGAGCGACAGATAAGCGACAACGATGTTACAATCAGGATATTCAGTAAGACTGTCTTTGAAAACCATCCATTGCAAAATACTGACAATTTATTTACAGTGCAGATATACCTACATTATACACATACGAAGTACCTAGAATACAAAGTCTTGTCCCCAGAAAGCAGAATCCAGTGTATAAAACAGTACGATTGTTGTGCACCACTTTCTTCGAAAACTAAACAATCCAACAGCAGAACTGAAAATTAATCGTCTAAGAACGTTCTACTACCGTACGGAACTCTTATGTTCCCTCGAAAGTACTTAGAGTTACAATTGTGGTGCGGTAAAACGTGTTTTAGTTGGAACATGTTTTAGGAGTCTGTGTTAGTGTTGGTGAATCGTGTGTTAGAGCTTGTGTTACGAAAAACATGTTTAGCACACTAACACAGGCTTTCCGTCTAAAACATGTTTTACAGTAACACAAGCTTTATGAATGCGGCCCCTGGTCTGCCTGAGCAATCCCTACGCCCTGTGCGCCTGCAGCAGTCTCGTCAGAGAGGAGATCCAGAGGTTCCTGGGGATGGGAGAGAAGAAGAAGACTACGAAGGTGGTGAAGATCGACGTCAAGGCCAACGTCAAGGCCGGCGCCGTGGCCGCCTTCAAGAGCAACCCGACCGAGAGTTCGCAGACGGCGAGACGCTACCCGGCGAAGTCCTACCCCGAAATCTGGCGAGCCACTGGGGAACGACCGGGGAACGACTGGGGAACGATGCATTTTTGAAGTACTCCTGTTGATTTTTTGACAAATGAAGTACTTCGCCGATTTTTCGACCATCTTCACATTTCTTATTTAGTGATATGGACAGCTTCACATAAAGCACTAACAAAATTGAAGCTCTACGAAATTTTGGGGTCCAAATTTTGCTGCGAAATTTGAAGCACTTCGCGATTTTTGTCGAAGTACTTCGAAAAAAATCGCAGTGCTGCTACGGACCTCTTCAAAAAAAAAGCGGAATTTGAAGTACTTCGGCGAATTTCGCGAAGTACTTCGCGGTTTTTGCATTTGGACCTGTCAAAAGTGGGCAAAAACAGAAGCAAAAAAACGGACCTGTCACGTGCACTTTTCGCAAAAATGAAGATCGTCGAAAAAAAAAACGGAATACTTCAAAATGGGCGTGTTTGCGATTGAAGTAGTTTTCATGCATTTGAAGTACTTCAAATCAGTTGCGTTCCACCCTTGTTCCACCCTTGTTCCCCACCGTCTCATATTTGAGTGGGGCAGGGCTTCGCCGGCTACTGATTCCGCTGTTCCACTTAGGATGAATGCACGCGGCACGAATGCACCCACTTAGGAAGAATGCAGGTGCGTGATCCGACTTCGATTCAATTTGCGTCGTGTCGTGTGACATTCACAGGCCGCCGCGCACGCACTCACGGATAAACAAAGAACCCAAAGTGCAAACAAACTTCATGAACTTGGAAATCCTCGCTTTGTCATTTGTCATAGGAATTTAACCTCGCCAACCAGGCCGATTGGCTCTTGCGACTGGTCTTATCCAACTATCCAACTAGTGTAAGTTGTGGTCTATGTGTAGAGTGATGGTGGGGGGCGGGGGTGGGGGGGGCAGCGGATGCTCGGATAAGGGTGCCCTGCCATGGTCACTTACCCAAGCAGGCGCGCGCCGTCGTTGCAATGCCTACATGTACATACCTTACGTGAGGAAAGGGTAACTGTGCGCCGTTCCGTCTCTGCAGGGGTGGATTTCATAAAGCTCAGATTCAGATTCAGAAGTCAGATTCTGAGTTCAGATTCAGAATTTCGGTTTCATAAACGTTTAGACATTCAGATTCAGATTCAGACGGAAATCGCTCAGATTCAGATTCAACATTCCGAATAATTCACCCTTCGGTTTCATAAAATATTGACCACTCAGACGAGTTGTTCAGATTTCTGAGTTCTGAGCCCAAAATCACTCAGAAGGTGTGAGCACCTGAACATGAGTTCAAAACTACTAGAGTGACTTCAGATTACACTGAATTTTGGTTAAATAGTCACCAAACATTAGAATATGGAGCGCGATAGCAGTATTTGGGCGTCTGCAAACCCTAAACGACGCAAACTGTACTGTCTTCGGAATCCGCGTTCAGATGGGTGACTCAGATCTGAATCACAGTGGGTTCAGATTCTGAATGTAGACATTCAATTCTGAGCCTTTTGGTTCAGATTCTGAACAAAACATTCAGAATAGCCAAAAAGGTTTATGAAACCGAAATTTTCTGAATCTGAATACTTGATTCAGATCTGACTTCTGACTTCTGAGCTCTGAATCTGCATTTTATGAAACCGGCCCCTGGGCGCTCCGGTCCGTGCGGCGCACACCGATTCTGCGCGTACATACCTAGGTACGTGCAAGAGAGAAGGGAATTGTGCCCCGCCAATATAACAGCGAAGACCAATTCAAAAGTTCAAACGATGCCCCGAGTCCACAAGCGCGCCCCGGGGGCCAGAACCTATCGCAACTGGACCGAGAAAGATCTCCAGGACGCCTTGGAGTTGGTCAAACGAGGCGCTTCGTCCGTTCGAGACGCCGCGGAAAAATTCAAAATTTCAAGAACCACAATCTCCAATCGACTAAAAGGGTTGCACGGCGGCAAAGTGAGCAAACCCACTGTGTTGTCCGAACAGGAGGAGAAGGAGCTTGTGGAAGCTTTGGCGCCCGAAAATGGCGAAGTCGACTTTGAGAATTGGATGGAATTTCGGCGGTTTGCTAAGGGGTGGTTGGACAAAGGGAAGAAGAAGAAGAGCGCTTTCGAGGTACATACGCTATGCCAGCGTTAATCATTCAAGTCCCTTGCTAAAATAGGTACGCTTACTGTAGTACAAATGTGTACATTTGGCATGTTATAGAATTAGGCATAGATCAACTCCATGTAATTGCAGAACAACTTGCCTGGTGACGACTGGGCAAGAAGCTTTTTGAAACGCCACAATTTGAAAATATCTCGCAAACCGACGTTTGCCGTAGCGGCCAAGAACGAACAAAAGGAAGAGGGGCCCGAGAATAGAAATGCCAAGCCAACTATAGTCGGTGCCCTAAGCTTTAAATTACAAATACCACAGTGTTGTACTTGGAACTCGTCACTGAACTGCATTATTACAGTTCAATAAACCACTCCACTTTGACAGCGAACGGTGCAGGGCGCGAGCGAGACAGTCAAGCGAGCGGGCACTGAGGGACTCTTCTTGTCAGAGGTACTACTGGAAAAGCAACTTTCAAATGAGGGCCCGACAAAGAAGGAGCAGAAGAAGAGAGTTGGCCGACGAGTGAAGGTGCTGGTTGGCAAGGACTGGGTGAGTGAGTCATCATCCACTTGACTAGCTTTCCACGCATGCTGTTCTCGAGCCGGTTCGATACATACATAGCTGTGAGTTCAGTAGTTCTCCAATACACTCGAATTAGCACACCCCTGCCAGTGCAGCCTGCAATACTGTATTCCCTCAAATGATGGCCCCCGCTCTCGAATTTGCGCAACCGCCTCCAGTAAGCCCCCCCCCCCCCGCCTGCTGGCGTTTGTCAGACGTAGTACTGACACTATAATTAGTACAATACCTTTTTAGCACTCCGACCCCAAAAGGGGCGGAGTGCTATAGTGGAGCTGCTCCCGATCAAAATTTTTGCCCCAAGATTTCTCGCGCGTGGTTCATCCGATTTGGACGGGGTTTTTTTTAATCGATAGCTCTCGAGGGATAGTAGGTGTGGACGGACCTTCATTTTTTTCGCGTAGTGGGAAAATTTTGAGAAAAATTCAAAAATTTGAAAATTTACTTACTGGAGAGGTGTTCACCCAGCTGGAATTTCTGGAATAGTTGGTCGATTTTGACGCCCTTTGGATATGTTATAGCCCTCGACGAGACGAAGAGCGGAAAAAAAATCCCGAGCCAATCGGCCGACGCGTTCTCGGGTTACGGTAGCCGAAAGCGGTTTTTTGACAAAAATTTGCCTTCAAAAAATCCTAGTAAATCAGGGAGTTGCTGGATCGGGTCAGATATCTCAAATCGGCAAGATTAACATGTTCTCTGTCGTTTAAGACCAAAATCGCCGAAATCCGCAGAGGAAATCGTGAGTTCTGCGGTGGCAACGGGTCCCCGTCGGGGGTCGAAAATTCCAATTTTTGACTTTCGGCCGTTTTAGCGCCCGATTGCGATGATTTACGGCCAAATGGACTGCACCACGCGACTCCCCGTTGAAAACTGATCCGGAATCAATTTTCAAAAATATTTTTCGGCTACCGTACCCCGGCCGCGTCCAAAATTCGAATTTCCACCCTGGTGGTCAAAATCAATGTTGGAGTCGATCCCGGTGCTTTCGAGCTCGCTGATGCCGAATCTGGCGTTATTCTGGCGTTTCGGATCAAGATTGGCGAGTTTTTGTCGAAAATTGACCTACCGTAGCCCTACGTCGACGAAACTGAAAGTGTGGTAATTGTACGGTTGAAGTGTCGATTCTAGGGTATTTCGCGGCGAAGAACGCGAATTTGCTATTGGTTTCTCCATTTTGTGTCGATTTTGCCTTCAAACAGCCACTTTCCTAATGCCGAAGTTCAAATTTGAATGCAACTTTTACCGTACTCTCCTCAAACTATGTTGTAAATCAAATTTGCGCGCGCATTCAAACTTCACAATTGAAGGAAATGCAGTGCGAAAAGACGGCGTGGTAAAGTACGCATTTGCGCATGAATTGTCAATTCTTCCCGTCCAAAATGGGAAGGCGAGTCTACGATTGGTGCAGCCCTGATTCTTAGCTACCGGCTACTGGTTGAATCGAAGCGAAATGGCGCATTTTGGGCTCAATTCGGCCTGGTCTGCAGGATTTCGGTGGAGTTCTGCTGCGCGCCGGCCGGTCCTTGTAGGTGGAGGGAATTGCGTACTCTGAAACTCGCGCGCCGGCGGAATTTGTGGAGACTTTTGGGCGGAAATCGGCCTTATTTCTCATGATAAGTGAGTGGCGGCCTGCTTTCTCCCGTTCTGGTCGGAGTGCTTCACTGCAGGTTCTCCTGCACGTTTCCCTTGTTCAAGAAGGGCTGCCTGCTACAATCCAACGAATTGTAGGTACCTTTGACTCAAGTAAAACAATTCGTGAATGAATACATAGGTACTACTGAGTGATTACAGAGAGCCGCAGTTGGTAATTCCGTCACAGAGCGCGCGAGGAATTACAGTACATTGTAATGCTGTTTCGGCGTTATATGTACAAATCGACGCCGAATTATCGTAAATAGGTGCTCTAACAAGCCCTCCCTCTCGAATCAGTCCCCACCCTCCAATAATACCCCTCCTAGCAAGAGGTTGCGCCAATAAGCTCCCCGAGGGCCTATTTGAGTATTCACGGTAAGCCAACCTTTTCACTCTTCAGACCCCTCGCACTCCCCCTCCTCCAGAGGAGATGCCGACATTCGAGAGACTGATGGGGCGGTCAATTCAAAACAGAGCTATGAACACCATATCATTTCGCGAAGCCTACGAAGAGTTTCTGATGCAACGCAAGCTCGAGTCCATTACGCCCGACATGAATATTGCCAGTGCTATGGGCAAATTCATTCGGGCTAGGGAGGCGCTATACCGCGACCAGGACGAAAACGGAAAGGATGGGAAAGAGAACGAGACTGGGAACGACGACACGACATGATAGGAATAAGCGACTGCGCTTAGTGCAATCGGAAATTATATAATTTTAATGAGGGATCTGGAACTTGCCCCTGCGAAACGACCGTACCCCGTTTCCCCTAACCCTCGTGTAGTAGTAGTACGTCAACGTTCTAATGCACCTACACATGTGTGCCCGAAAATGTTGAAATATTTGCACTGTGCTATACTGCGTCGCAGTTTGCTATAGTTCAAGCTACAGTTTACCTGGGTGCGTTTAACTGCGTTAACTTCTCGAAAACAGGGAAGTTTCGCTAACTCAATGCTTCTGCCTACGTATTCAGACACAATCATGCATAATACCTAAGTAATGAGATTGTGTCCATTGTTCGTTTCACTGTGTGGATTTGTCTGCTCGTAAACTGTTTTCTTGGAGTACGGTCAGGGAAGTAAAGAACAAGCCTTCACACAACAGTCTCACAGACTCGAGGCAAAGCGACAAAACAAAACAGGCGGAAGTCGCAAGAACAAGAACAAAGTAAGTTTCAGTCGCTCTATATATGTATGTTGGTTGTCCCGTAGCTGACAGTTGTAGGTACACAGTAAATGTCTCGGATGGGATGGGATAAACGTAAAAGCAACACGAGACGCCAAAACTAAATCTCCACGCGCGCGAGACGACAGAATTCATCCTCCGAAGTACGGTACGGTATGGTAAAGTACAGGGTGCGCGCCAAGAAGTGAGCTTACCTCATTGGCCGCTATTATCAAGCTTGACTGCATAAATCAAGGCCAAAATTGGAAGCGACATACTACAGGTTGTTTAGGACAACCTGCGAAATTTACAGAATATTTCATACACTGGAGAGAAAAAGGCACCGTTTTGCGCAACGTCATGCCTAAAATCTGGTGGAACACGCTCTGTGAAAAGGCGTTGCACCAAAGTTTCGACATTACGTTGCGCAACACGATGTCACTTGCTCTCCAGTGTATGAAATGGTCTGTAATTTTCCCAAGTTGTCAAGAGCACCATGTAGTTTGTCATCTCCAATTTTGGGCTTGATAGATGGAGTCAAGTTTGAGAACAGCGGTCGTGAAGTAAGCGTGCTCATTTTCGCTGCGCACCCCGTACAGTAGACGTCTTTGTATCCGATACGGCTCTCAATACAACAACGCTACGCAAACAACGCGCTCCAAAGACGAGAAATTCGCCGCGAAAACAGCACAAAATCAAAAATTCATTGTATTTTTTGCACGATCTTCTCAATCCCAGGGCGAATTCGAGGCTGCGCCAAAACCCGCGCCGAAACCGCCCCCCGTTGAGGTGGGGGGAGGCGCGTACCCCCCATAGCCTCCCCTCGATCCCTCCCCCACCATTTGCAGCAAGAATTCAGGGATCTCCTGCTGCGCGTCGCGCATTATCTGTAGATTGAGAGAGAAAATACAGGGTGTTAAAAAAATGAAAAAATCTTTACCTAATTGGAGAAATGGGAGCTGGTGACACGCTGAATTTGCCACGAGTGCACTTTAGTTAGAGTTGTTTTGAATGGCGTGCAAATACATTCCAGTATAAAATTTCACGCGCAATTTGCACGCAACGCAACTTAAAATTGACTCTAAAATCACATTTGGGCAGTTTTAATTTGAACTGTAACCAGCTTGGGGCACCGTACTAATCTTACAGCGACACAGTACGACACCAAATAGTGTACACCAACGCGAAATCGAATTTTTGGCAACCCTGTAGCCCAATTTCCACACAAAATTGCCACAAAATTCACGCACCTCTACCAATTCTCTGGCCCAGCTCGACTCGGTGCCTTGCGGATCGAAGAATGACGTCGCTTTGCCTGAAAAGTAACATTTTTTCTCAAAAATTCATTACAATTTACATAATTAAAATGTCAAAATAGTACATACCGGGATTCCCCACGCGGCCGGTGCGCCCTATTCTGTGCACGTACTGCTCGGCGCTAGCGGGCAAATCGTAGTTCACCACCTGAAAACAAGTTGAAGAATTAGTCATGTTATTATAGTTTAGGTTGACTTAGAATTAGGTAAGTTGAAACAGAACAAAAGAGGGAGGGGGCCCGGTAGTAGTAGCGAATATTCTCCAGAAGTCATAGAGTTTACCGAAACAAATGGGCAAATTCCTTCTTCGAAGCAAAGTTCGGCCAATTATAATGCAGTGGATATTCGCGCAATCGCACAACTCTTGTGAGTGACAAGCAGAGAAACAATACTGCACACTAAAACTGGCAACTGCGCTACCGTATTCCACCCAAGACTACTTGAAATGAATTACCGCCAAACACCACAAAATACCCCAAAAAGCCACAAGTTACCCCAAAATACTACCTAATACCCCAAAGCTACCCCTGAATACAACATAGCGCCCCCAAACTACCCCCAAATACTACAGAATAACCGCAACACAACCCAAAAAATTTCCCCACTCACATGATCCACCCCCTTGATGTCCAGTCCTCTGGCGGCGACGTCGGTGGCCACCAGCACAGGGGTCCTTCCAGTGCGGAAGTCGTCCAGAGCCTGCTCCCTCTGGTACTGCTCGCGGTTGCTGTCACGGATTGCTTTGATTGGTTGATTTGATCGTTGATTGAGAATTTTGACTTTGATTGCCATCGCATCTACATTGGGGGGGGGGGGGGGGGCGCAAGTTGGGAGGGAAGGAGGGGGGTCGAGGGGGAGCGACGGGAGGGGGGGGGGAGGAGTGGTGAGGGTAGAGAGGGGGAGGAATGGGGAAGGGGGGGGGGGGGTGGCAGGGAGGGAAGGAGGTGGGGGGAAGCGAGCGAGGGAGGGAGTCAGGTATTGGGGGGGGGGGGGGGGTTTGGAAGCGATAGGGAGGAATGGACGGGGACGCATGACGTCCTGTCATTTCTCCCATTAGACAACATTCGCTTCTTCTAGCAACATCGCACATTTGCGTCCTTCTAAAGCTCATTTCCAACCCAAAATCAACCCAAATACCGTACCCGTGTATGCTGGTGGTGGGAATGTTGTCCTGACAGAGCAACGAAGCTATGAAGTCGGCAGTCCTTTTCTGTTCCACAAAGACCAATGTTTTGCGCTGGAATCGGCCTGGAATTGTCTTGATTTTTGTCCAAAAATAGACAAATTATTAACAAATTGCGTACCAGAGGCGTCTTTGGAGTTCTCCAGATCCTTCACCAGGAACTCCCGCAGGGAGTGCATCTTCTCTTGGCGGCCAGTCTGGAATGTATGTACACTTTTGTGAAAATCCGCAAAAACGCAACAATTTCACACAATTTTAAATATTAGCTACCAAATGACACAATTTTCCCTTCCAGACAGCACTACAACTAGAGATGTGCGGTCCGGTCCGGGTAAGAAGAAAAATTTTCCAAAGTAAAAAATTCCATCCTTGTGGGCCAAGGTGGCCAGAATTTAGACTTACCCGTCTTGCAAAATTTAGAAATTTCGCCTGCGGCGCTTTGAGAACTGTAAATACAGGGTGAGGATGTGGAAACTTCTACCTTTTGAGCGTGTTACGAGAGCTCGTCAGGACATATACAATCCACTTGAACAATTTTTGGAAAGTTTACTGCAATCATTTCATTCAAGGCTAAGTTATGCCAAATCTTGCCTAAGTCTCCATGCCGAACAAGGAGTTAGGATTGCATAGTCAAAGACAGCAAAACTATGAATGGCATACTTCAGTTGTTTTACAGCCTGTTTTACTACAGAATAGCAACGTGAATTTGTATTTATTAGTGTAACACCATGTAATTACTAATTTAATTTAATGGAATTTTTAAGAGTCAATGTCTGAGAAACTCGCGTTTCGTTCTTAGGAAGCTGGACAAGTTGAAAAATTCGAAACCGAGTTAGGAGATGAATGTGATAGAGGGATCAAAGTTATGAAGAGTGCCACAAATCTCACCTCTCTACGTCGCCTAAATCTCGAGATATGGTCCATTTTTCGAAGCCATGTCGAGCAATTTGCGAATTTTTCAAGATTTCGACACGCGATCGTGTTTCGCCTCATATCTCGAAAACGGCAGGTCCGATTCATGCCGATCCTATGTCATTGGGAAGAGCAGACACGGGCGCTTCGATCCGTATGTCACGCGCCACAATCCATTGCCACGCACACGCGTGCCGCGCCAGTAAACGTGGTAAGACGCGACGACAAAAATTAAAGTTTTTGGCACTCCGCCGCTTGAAAAGCGAAGGAGTGCTATAGGAGCGGTAATTGGCACTCCGCCGCTTGAAAAGCGAAGGAGTGCTATAGGAGCGGTAAAGCCCACAGTTAACATAACACGCGCCAGCGCTCGCCACGAAGCACCTAGGGAGCCAATTTTTTTTTTAAAAGATAGCTTAGGACGACGCGCAGCGTGCTCGGGGGGTGAAAAAATTTCGGCGGTGGAAGAATTTTGCGAAAATTCAAAAATTCAAATTTTTGCTAAGTAAAAAAAAATAATCAGGCCACAACTTTCGCAAAAGTGGGCCGAATTTGGTGATTTTTGGATATGTTGTAGGCCTTTGGGTCCTCTATGGGGCATCGCTGGAACGGGCTCCCTAGGTGGTCCGACGCGGGAGTACGGTAGAAAATTCAAAAATTTAAATTTTTTTCCGACATTTAAAAAATCGTAACTCGGATTTGCGACGGTGGATCCTCGCCAATTTAATTTCTGACCTGGACACTTATATTACCTTTCATTTGGCACCAAAACCGCCGAGATCGGTCTCGCCGTTCGGGAGATACGCGGTCACAAAAGTCCTGGGTCCCGAGCGGAAAATTCGGATTTTCGACTTTGAGTGGATTTTTGGGCCGGAAAGCGTGCTTTTAGCGGCAAATCGACCATTGCAACGTGTTCAGCGTCAAAAATTGGTCTAGACGAAGTGTCTTGACCATTTCTAGGTACCGTACCCTGGCCGCGCCGAATTTTTGAATCCCGGGGTCAAATTTTCGAAATTGAGGTTTCATTTGTTTCGGGGGTTTTCGACGGCGCTGAACACGAATCCGGTGTTTGTTTTGCGATTTGGGGCGCATTTACCCTAATTTCGGCGCCGAACCACCCAAAAATTGCGTCCCGGGGTCGAAATTTCAAAATTGCGTTGACAGTTGTGTCTGGGCTTTCTGACGCCGCAGAACGCGAATCCGTCGTTTGTTTGGCGATTTGCGGTGTATTTAGCCTGATTTTGGCCGAATATACTCACGCTCTGTAAAATTTCGCACATCCGAAAATACCGTCCGCCATTGATTTTGATGCGCCTACAGTACGCCGTCCATATAAGACGCGCTGAGAAAGGCGTCTACGCACGCGCAATCGAACCGACGTACTGTAGCACTACGGAAACCGACGCCGTCCACCCCAGCGGGGGAGCCCCCGCTGTGTAGCGTAGATAAGGCGCGCCTGTACAATTGGGGCGCCGCTGGCATTCTACATTGTGAGTGGCTAGGCAGTCAGCGGTCAGTACAGCCTGCGGTCATCGTCATCAGTACAGCCTGCTCCAACGCGTCACTTGCGCCACATCGGCCTCCAAGTGTATGGCATCTGCTTAGGCCCGCCCCGGGTCATAGACCCTAGTTCAACACTGGAAAAATTGGGAACAAACAAATTTAACAGGATGCAACACTTGTTGGTTTCTGTGCCCCTGTCTGCTAAAACAATCATGCGGAGTGCCTATCTGACACTCAAGGAGTGTCACGTATCACTTGTCTGGTTTTTTGCTCGCAACTTTTCAAATAGCCGAAAATGCCAGCGACTTTTTGCTTTTATGTTGTTGCCGCATGTTTTCTGTCTCAGATCCTAGCAAAAAAATCGACAATCGAAAAGCCTCAAAAGGACTTACAGCGACATATGTGTTGTCGATTTGCACCCGCAAATGCAAATTTCTTGCTTTTCGGCTGCACTATTTTCCTCGTAACTATTGAACGCAGCAAGGCTGCTCTCTCGGACATTCTGCAAACGATAGACACCGATGACCTCTACAAATACTGTATAAACCTTGAGATTCGTAGTCTGCACCGTTCACGAGAAAATGCCGCTACTATAAATTTCGTGCTGCATTTGCGTATTTCAGCAGCTGCCCCTAAAGGTAGGAGGCTGATTTTGCACAACTGATCTACAACTTACACTTAGCGTCTGGTAGCTAATATTCTCCATGCAAGTGATTTTGCCCAGGTGCTACGTGTCAGGCTTGGCTCATGTGGCGCAAAATTTGGCAAAAACCGCTGAGCTCACTACAGTACCGCGTTTGTGGGAAGACCGCTGGCGATTTCCTCTCACTATGTGATGTAGGCTAGTGGTCTGAATACACAAGTGGTGCAAGTCCGTTGCGCCACATGAGCCAAGCCTGACACGTAGCACCTGGGCAAAATCACTTGCATGGAGAATATTAGCTACCAGACGCTAAGTGTAAGTTGTAGGTCAGTTGTGCAAAATCAGCCTCCTACCTTTAGGGGCAGCTGCTGAAATACGCAAATGCAGCACGAAATTTATAGTAGCGGCATTTTCTCGTGAACGGTGCAGACTACGAAACTCAAGGTTTATACAGCATTTGTAGAGGTCATCGGCGTCTATCGTTTGCAGAATGTCCGAGAGAGCAGCCTTGCTGCGTTCAATAGTTACGAGGAAACAAGCTTAGAGTAAAAACTGGGTACCCGATGATGGTTGATTGGCATTGTATAGTGTGTCGTGCATTTGAGGAGTATATTCCATAGAGTGTCAGAATAGTAAGTTGAGGATTTCTTCGGGGAGTATCGCCGCAGTTACCTCGAGCTTATAGATAAATTTTGTGCCATTGTTGGGCAATCGATGCCTGTAAGGCGCATTGGTGGGTACTGATCCATAAATGGATCAGGAATGTTCGCCGCAGGTTCACTTTGGAATGAAGAGGGTCTAAATGGGACGACGCCCTTTTCTTTTGGGTCACAAAGGCGGACGGTTACGGTACCGTTGCTGTAGATTGCAGAACCGCACAGTGAACAGAATTGCCGCGTTTCGTCTTCGATTGAACAGGTGGCAAAAGCATACGTTGCCGGACACACCCATGGAAAAATATTGCTACGTTTTAGCCATTTGAATTGCCGAAATCTGCCATGTTTGAAAAAAAACCTTGAAAATATCCCTAATTTCTAAAATCTGAAACTGCTGTATAATTACTTGACATACTACGCCCGATTCATCCACGCAAAGATATTTTGAATTAAGTTGTTTGAAATTGTCGAAATTTGGCAATTTTGAGAAAACCATTAAAAATAACCCTAATTTCGTTAATTATAAAATCTGAAACTATTTGATAAATACTTGGTAGACTATGCTCGATACATCCGTGCAAAGAAGTTATGAAATTTAAGCTGTTTGAATTTGTCGAAATTTGGCAATTCTGACAAAACCCTTGAAAATATCCCTAATTTCGTTAATTATAAAATCTGAAACTATTTGTCAAATACTTGGCAGACTATGCTCGATACATCCGCGAAAAAAAATTTTGAAATTTAAGCTGCTTGAAATTGTCGAAATTTGGGAATTTTGACAAAAACCTTGAAAATATCCCTAAGTTCGTTAATTATAAAATCTGAAACTATTTGATAAATACTTGGCAGACTATGCTCGATACATCCGCGAAAAAAAATTTTGAAATTTAAGCTGTTTGAAATTGTCGAAATTTGGGAATTTTGACAAAAACCTTGAAAATATCCCTAAGTTCGTTAATTATAAAATCTGAAACTATGTGCTAAATACTTGGCAGACTATGCTCGATACATCCGTGCAAAGAAGATTTGAAATTTGAGCTGTTTGAATTTGTCGAAATATAAGAATTTTGACAAAAACCTTGAAAATATCCCTAATTTCGCAAATTCCAAAATCCGAAACTATGTCACAAATTCATCGCGTAGTATGCCCTTTCCATTTCAGCAAAAACTTTGCCGATACGACTTGTAAATAAAAGTGTCATTTTTGACATTTTCATATTTTAATTGTAAATATCTCGAAATAGCGAAATTAGCAACAGAAACGGACATCGACACGTTACTCAGCGCATTCGACTCCATTGGGTGGCACTAACCGTCATGTCTAGTTTTGTGACACACACACACAGACAGACAGACAGACGGACACACACACGAACGGACAATAGCGTCCGTATATATACTCGCCGCGCTGGGGCGCGGCGAAAAAAGTGCAGCCGAAAAGCAAGAAATTTGCATTTGCGGGTGCAAATCGACTACACATATGTCGCTGTAAGTCCTTCTGAGGCTTCTCGATTGTCGATTTTTTTTGCTAGGATCTGAGACAGAAAACATGCGGCTACAACATAAAAGCAAAAAATCGCTGGCATTTTCGGCTATTTCAAAAGTTGCGAGCAAAAAACCAGAAAAACTCTAATTTTTTCGCCGCGCCTCAGCGCGGCGAGGTGTATATATACGGATGACAATGTCTGTCTGTCTGTCTGTGTGTCCGTCCGTGGCACTGAAGTAAAATATGTGACATATGTGGTCAAGTAGAGTCGAGGTCGCTGAGTACGGATCCGGTGTCCGTTTGTGTTGCTAATTTCGCATTTTCGAGATATTCGCAATTAAAATTCAAAAATGTCGAAAATCGACTTTTTCGTCTGATGCGCTAGCCGCGAAATTTCTTCAGAAATGGAAGGAGCATGGACCGCGGATAATTTGTAACGCAAAAGAAATTTTTTGCAAATGTGGAATTTAATAGAAATACGCGATTATTTGTCAAAATTGCATAAATTGACTAAAATATAACGTCGTTTATTGACAAATGTGAATGCAGAAATGGAAAGGTCGTATGCCAATAAGGATTTGTGACATACTTTTGCAGTTTTCAAAAATTACAATTTCGAGATATTTTCTATCCAAATATGGAAATGTCAAAAATCGACTTTTTCACCTGATGATATAGCGGCGAAATTTCTTCAGAAATGGAAGGCGCATGGACTGCGGATAATTTGTAATGCAAAAGAAATTTTTTGCAAATATGGAATTTAATAGAAATACGTGATTATTTTTCAAAATTCCATAAATTAACAAAAATAGAACGTCGTTTTTTGACGAATTTGAACGCGGAAATGGTAAGGCCGTATGCCAATAAGAATTTGTGGCATAGGTTTACATTTTTAATAAATTCCAATTTCGAGATATTTAGAATTAAAATTTTAAATAAATGTCAAAATTGAGATTTTCGTCTGATGGCCAGAACAGCTGTTTATTGATGATAATGATGAATGGGCACTCGGAAACAGAAATGCGTACTGGATTTGCTCGCACCAAACTTGGCAAGTTTTTTGTTGGATGTGACGTTTTCACACAGGTAGGAAACATCAGATAAACGGCGTCGTATCATGCCGATAACATATAGCGAACGCGGCGATATCACTGAGCTTCAGATCAGCTGTACAGACAACCGTATCGTGGGGATAGCTGCACTTGGCATTAAGGTACACATTCTCAAGACATTTTCTCCAGATGCGGCTAACGATGTGTATAAAGTTCACTATACTGTTCACCAACATTTGACAGACACAAAGTATAGGTTGAACTTTTTACACACAAGCTTGTTGTCGTCGCGTCTTACCACGTTTACTGGCGCGGCACGCGTGTGCGTGGCAATGGATTGTGGCGCGTGGCATACGGATCGAAGCGCCCGTGTCTGCTCTTCCCAATGACATAGGATCGGCATGAATCGGACCTGCCGTTTTCGAGATATGAGGCGAAACACGATCGCGTGTCGAAATCTTGAAAAATTCGCAAATTGCGCGACATGGCTTCGAAAAATGGGCCATATCTCGAGATTTAGGCGACGTAGAGAGGTGAGATTTGTGGCACTCTTCATAACTTCGATCCCTCTATCACATTCATCTCCTAACTCGGTTTCGAATTTTTCAACTTGTCCCACTGAAACGCGAGTTTCTCAGACATTGGCTCTTAATCATCTGTCGACGCTCTAACCTTCAAGTTTCACTTTCCATCTTGACAGCTACCCATTCAACGTACTTTGAGGCTGGAAAACTAGAACTGGGCAGAGTACCATTACTTGATAAAGGGTTTGAAATTTGGTCCGGGTGGTCCGGTCCGGTCCGGGCGGACCGCAAACTGGTCCGGTCCGGGTTACCCAGACCGCAAAATCGGTCCGCCGCACACCTCTAACTACAACCACCCAATTGGTGAGCTAGCAGTACCTAGGAGTCTCCAAACATCCCCGAAACAAAACTCGCCAAGAAATGCCAAAAAACTCAAATTTTCAAAACACAAAACTATAGTATCCCAACCTCGAGAACGAACTGCCGTATGTTGTGGTTGGCCATGCCCAGTTTTCCCACGCGCACGAAGCAGTAGTTCTGCTTCAGGAACTCTTTGGCTATGCCCTGAAAGAAGGCATTTATTGGATTTCAATTGTTGCTAAATTCCAAACGTTAACGTAATTGTTGCGTAGCATAAACTGGATGCTGTTCTACCGACGCGCGTCAATCAAAGGAAGGCCAATCCACACTTGGGGGAGGGGGGGGGGGGGGGGTAACACGACCGAGTGTACCTATTTTGCAGACGCAAGTCGTTTGTCGGCCAGAAGACACGAATATGCCCCCGCTTGGGTTTTTTTTGCGTAATATTGGGCGTATTTAGGCCCAAAATTTCTGGAATACGCCTAGAAATTTTGACTAGGCTAAACTTTTACGCCTAGAAATTCAGCTCTAGATGTCTACCATAGAGGACTTTTTCAGCAGAAGGAATCTACTTTGGAAAAAAATTTCGCCTGCGGCGCTATTTTGAACGATTTCGGTTCATTTCGGACTCAAAATTTGCTGTTGAAGCAATCCGTGAAGATTTTTTGTTGATTTTATCTTCATTTAAGCAGATTTCGTTGCAATCAGTGCAGAATGTAGCGATATTTCGGTTAATTTGGTGACGTTTTCGGACTTATTTTTCACTGCAATTTTGCGTTTACGACAAAATTTTGGGAAATACGCCTAAAATTTTTGGCTAGGCGTACGCCATACGCCTAGATCTCGGACGGAAAAAACCCTCCCCAGGGCAAATAGCACTTCTCTTTCAACGCCGCCGTAGCAAGCAACGAACACTTACAGCTGTGTGCAATACAGTTCATATCCCAACCACCCCCCCCCCCCCCCCAACTCCCTTCCCCTTTATACCCCCCCTCTCTTGTCTCACCTGAACGTCGGGTCTAAAGGTGGCGCTGAACATCAGCGTCTGCCTCTGATCCGCCGGCGGCATGGAGTCGTGACCGCATAGGTTCCGAACGTCCGATTCGAAGCCTGTTTTGTTTTAAAATTGAAATAATTTAATTTTTTAGAATAATAATAGAATACCGATGTCGAGCATTCGGTCGGCCTCGTCCAGCACCAGGAAGCGCAGGCGGGTCAGCTGGATCTGGAAAATGGGGAGGGGGGTATGATAGCGTAGAAATTGGCATAGAGTAAGGGGAGGGAAGGGATACGATAAATACTCTGGTAAGCCCCCTTCCCCAACTCCGATACCCCATGGCCCATGCCGTAGAAGGCGAGTGAAGTTGGGGACTTATTGGAGTATTTACGGTAGATGGCTACGGCGCTACGGACAGGGGAGGGATGGAGGGGAGGGTGAAGAACCAATGGGAAGCGAAGACCCCCCACCCCCCCCCCCCCACCCCCGCGGCTCACAATTTCGTATGGTGGAGAGCGGAGGGGGTGCTGTGCAGGGGAGGGGGGAGGGGATTCCTCGGTACTCAGCTTGGGTGAGAAAGTGAGTAGTGTATATGCCCCCAATCATCTACGCGCTCACAATGCCCTCGTTGATGAAGTGGTTGACTCTTCCCAGTGTGCCTGTGACTATGTCGGCGCCACGGCGAATCTGCTCGATTTGGGCCCGTACACTCGTCTGCCCATAGGCCTCGGACACGCGCAGACCAGTCTCTGGAAAGTTAGGGTGAATTGTGGAACTCGGAAAATGAGTGAAATTTTGAAATTCTGTACGGTATTTCGTCGTTCGTTTTAACACAAACAGATGACATTCTGGAAGAGCCACCTCCTCGTCGGTGACACAACAACCTATGAACGCGTGGTACCTACAAATTACAATCCAAAGAAAAAGGTTTTCAATTCAAAATTCGGCCAACTTTTAAACAATAAGTTGAGAAAAGCTCTTCTACAAAATCAACACTCACGGTTGCAGAACTTTCTCGCCTCGTTGGCGATCTGCTTCTGGAGCTCTCTGAAAGTAAAATCCTTAATTTTTTTCTATTTTTTCAATTTCCACAAATCTCCATACCTCGTGGGCGCCATAATCAGCGCGTAGGGCTCGTAGGGCTTCTTGTCCGCAGTTCGATTCTCCACTATCCATTTCAACAGTGGCAGTACAAAGGCTGCCGTCTTTCCGCTTCCGGTCTGCGCCACGCCCATGATGTCCTGCAAGAGTGAGCGTGCAGGAGCCCCTGCAGAAACAAGCGTGCAGGAGCCCCTGCAGAAACAAGCGTGCAGGAGCCCCTGCAGAAACAAGCGTGCAGGAGCCCCTGCAGAAACAAGCGTGCAGGAGCCCCTGCAGAAACAAGCGTGCAGGAGCCCCTGCAGAAACAAGCGTGCAGGAGCCCCTGCAGAAACAAGCGTGCAGGAGCCCCTGCAGAAACAAGCGTGCAGGAGCCCCTGCAGAAACAAGCGTGCAGGGTGCCCCAAATTTGTCCTTTCAACCGGCCAATACCGTCGATATTCGCATGGTTGCCAGTGTCCACAATTTCACCCATTCCCTCCACCCAAAAACCCTCAAATCAGCACAAATTCCACACAAAACCCTAACACAAAACCTGTCCGTCCAAAGCGTGGGGAATGACGCGACTCTGAATGGGAGTGGGCATGGAGAAACCCAGTCTGCGGATGTTCTCCGTCACTTGCGGGGGAAGGGCCAGACTGTCGAAGGAGCTGGAAATAAGGGAATTAGGTATACGGGAAAGTAATTAGGGAAATTAACAATTGTCTTGATTGAGCGAGTGGGAAATTGAGAGATTTGGATAATATGCCAGGAACTGTGCGAATTATTATAATTCTGCAGAAACTGTGAAACTAGAGGATTTCCGCAATCATTTACAAATACGAACTTGTCACCTTACAACTGGCAGGTTGTGAGTGTTCGCCAGATATGTATTTGCATCAGTTCTGAAACCGTCAAAAGCAATATTTCTGGGAGCTTATTTTACAGGCAGGGTAATTTAGTTCCCACTGCAACTGAACAACTTCGCTGAAAATAACGCAAAATTCTCAATCCATTTTATAATTTATTCAATATCAAAATTCCTTCAAAACCCACAAAATGCCAGGCAGCTCCCTCTGACTCGTGACACTAATTTGCATATATTCGTCCTTTTCATCGGGCGACAGAGTGTAGTATTTCTTGAAGTCTATTCCAGGGGTGATGTGCTCTTGGTTGAATAATTCGTCCTCCGTTAGCTCCTTTGGGACGTAGTTGCTCGGGGGTTTCTTTCCTGCAGAAGTACGGTGGTTTGTCGAACAAGCACACACACTCAAATAAGCACCCCCCCCCCCCTTTCTATAGCTGCTTTGGGATGTATAGTTGCTCGGGGTGCACAAAGTCGAACAATTGTTGGAGGGGGGGGGGGGGGGGTACGGTAAATAGTCAAATAGGTAGTCCCCCCCCCTCAACCCATGAATACACCCAACCGGTTTGCTTCTTGTCAGTGAGATGAACACTGGTGTGAAATTACACATTAACGAAATATTAGGATATATACAGCACCCAGAAAGTGTCAAACCCGGATGTAGCCTTTCTGAATGCCAGTGAAGTCAGTCTATTGCACCTCCATTTATCTCCAACTCATTCTGCGCAAAATGCACGTTTCGAAAGAAGCAAACCGTTGCAACCTTTTAAAACAACATGTAACGTATTTTAACCAAATGTGTACACCTAAATTAAACCCAAATCCCACCAAATTCTCCGCTGGTCGCGTTGTCGCCCTCCTCTTGGCGATCCTAAAGAAATTCCAAAAAATCCAAAATTTTAAAAAATCTCAACAATTTCAAATTTCTACCTTACCGTATCCCTGCCTCTGCCAAAGTCGCGCTGCGGTGGCGCCTCCCCGCGCGCTCCTCCTGCGAAATCGTTGCTCTGAAAGAGACTCGGTGCGTGTTGCGTGTTTTGAAGGAAAATGCGCACAATTTGCGAAAATTACGCACCGAATTCTGAAAGCCGCCGCCGAATCCGTCCGCCGCTTGCGCTCTGCCGGCCATCGAAGAGAAGCCGCCGATCGACTGATTGTCTGAAACTTTTCAAAATTCTAACTATATATTATGTAAAAGCTGCTTCGTTTTGAAAATACAAATTTGAAATTCAGATAACATTGAACGCAATTCACCCAGCCAGCAAATTTCAGCCGCGACGCGACCAGCGAATTTTTGCATTCTGCCCTAATTAATACAAAAAAAAATAAATTTCAAGTTTTCCTTTAAAATCCCAAAAACTCCACACCTCTCCTATGGTCGCCTCCTGCCGTCCCTCCGTTGGCAAAGCCCTGCTGCTGGTAGCCCATATTGCCCGGCGGGTTACCCGCAAAAGCCCGGCCGTTGTTACTGTCCCCGGCACTCATCATGGGTTGTTGACCGTACATGGGCCCGTTCTGCTGCTGCGCTTGGACGACGCGAGCGCGCCTGGAAAATTGCTTGAAAAGTCAAAATTTGTTTGAAAAATTTTGTGAATTTTTTGAAAACTTGAAAAATTATTGGACAATTCTTGGAAATTTGTTGGAAAATGCTTTGCGATTGCTTTAAAACTGTGGAGGCAACAGTATTGGACTTCGAGAATTGAGGCATAAAGGTTTGTCGTTTGACAATTTCGGCAAAATTGTTGTTTCCAAATCGAAGCGTAAATTGGTTTGGGGGTCGAGGTGAAAATTTATGCGGGAAAATTGCTGCTCGTGTATTGTGGCGAAAACAATGTTCAGCAAAATTAACACTTTCTTACCCTCTTCCGATGCCTCCTAATCCAGACATGGTTCCTGTTGAAATTCTCGACGGCGCTACACTTCTCCTAAAACTTTGTGCACGCTACTAAAATTCGAACTGAAAACTTAAGGTAGTTTCTGCGCTCCAAAGTTCACTGAATAGAGTCAAAATCCACTTGCAAATTCCTTCAAAACAGTTTCACTCACGAAAACCAAACAAAGACAAGAAAGCACAGGAACCGAATGATCCTAAAGCGCAAAATTCCACCCAAGTACCACAAATTCCGCCAAAATCCACCGCAAAATCACAAGTAGAGGGATTCCGGGGCTCCCTCCTTCTTTCGATACAAAACATTTTCTTTCGCTTTCTTGAAATCTTCCATGGAGACGCGCATTCGACGCTCTCTCAGGGCCAGTAGGCCAGCCTCGGTGCAGATGGCCTGAGGGCGCATGTTCTGTGTATTAGGGTGTGCACTTGGATGGTGGGGGGGGGGGGGGGGGGTATGGGGGGGTAAGCCCCCCCCCCCCTAGCCGAAAGTGTACCCCCCCCCAGGTACCCCCCTCCCGCCTTCCCCAAAGGACCCCCCCCCCCCCTAGAATTTCAACCAGGCAAGTCGTCCGGGGGACGCAGTATACTCCACAAATTTGGACTCCTACGCATGGTGACTCCTCTGCTGTTGTGGCCTCCTGGCACCCCCAATCGCAAAAGCAATGCTGAATTCGTGATCTACATCCCAAAATACCTCAGATTCGACATACAACACCCCTAGTTTCCTATGGACTCCGGGAACTGAAATTCAGCACTTGGGGTACGGTAGCATGCGAATTCATCAAAGGTATGCATAAACATCATCTAAACGCTAAACGAATGCCAAATTGGTAATCAGCGCCCCCGAAAACCCCGAAATCGAGTATAATATCGTAAACCAGGCAAGTCGTCCGGGAGACGCAGCATACTCCACAAATTTGAACTCCTACGCGTGGTGACTCCTCTCCTGTTGTGGCCTCCTGACACTCCCAATCGCAAAACTAATGCCGAATTCGTGATCTACATCTCAGAATACCCCAGAATCAACATACAACACCCCTAACTTCCTATGGACTCACAGAACCAAAATTCTGCACTTGGGGTACGGTAGCGCACAAATTCGTCACAAGTACGTTCAAACATCATCTAAACACTGAACGGATGCCAAATACGTAATCAGCGTCCCCGAAAACCCCAAAATCGAGTATAATATCGTAAACCAGGCAAGTCGTCCGGGGGACGCAGTATACTCCACAAATTTGAACTCCTACGCGTGGTGACTCCTCTCCTGTTGTGGCCTCCTGACACTCCCAATCGCAAAACTAATGCCGAATTCGTGATCTACATCTCAGAATACCCCAGAATCAACATACAACACCCCTAACTTCCTATGGACTCACAGAACCAAAATTCTGCACTTGGGGTACGGTAGCATGCGAATTCATCAAAGGTATGCATAAACATCATCTAAACGCTAAACGAATGCCAAATTGGTAATCAGCGCCCCCGAAAACCCCGAAATCGAGTATAATATCGCGAAAGTCGACCCGACACCCAATATTCAAATGGACGAGGCTGGGTTACTGTAGCTCTGCAAATTTGCCAAAAACACTTTTCTGGACGAGATTTCAACGTAGAATCGTTTGAAACCACTTTTGAACCGATTCGGCAACGCATTCTAGCGCTACAGACGCTGAAACGCAAAAAGCGCAATTTTTGACCCCGGAGTCAAAAAAGTTCCACCAAGATAACTTTTTTGTGTCTCAACCGATTTTCTCCGTTCATGGCTCATTCGATAGAGGACATCTGGGAAGGAGCACCAAAAGCGGTCTCGCGACTCTAGCTGCTACCTACCGCGCACAGCAAACCGTCAAAGTCGGAAAATGGAGAAAAATCGCGAATTTTTCAAATTTGGCGCCAAAATGGGTTCCGCACCGATCCAATTCTTTTTTTGCCGACTCGGCACTATCGAGGGCTACAACATATCAAAAGATAGTATATACCATTATATGCAACTTTTTTGAGTTCTACCTTGTGTAACCCATTCTTCAGTACTTTGAAAATTTAAGTTTTTGAATTTCCCGCCAACGGGGTCCCGCAGCGTGACCCCATATGTCGTGCAGGTTGCCCACCCACTAGGCCTACCCAACGCAAAAGACCGTTTGGAAATCGGCCGCTTCACGCGCGAGCTACATCCGTTGCAATTTTCTGCGTTTCGCGCACAATCGCTATATACTCCACACTTTTTGTGGAGTATAAAAATTTTCGCCTGCGGCGCTTAAAAATGGCAAAAATTTCGCCTGCGGCGCTTAAAAATAGCAAAATTTTCGCCTGCGGCGCTATATTTTGGACGTTTTTGACCAAAATTAAGCGATTTTGGCACTTTCTGGCCTATTTTTGCGAAATTTTCTTATTTTTTGGTACTTTTTGGCAGAATTTTTAGGTCATTTGACCCCCCCTCCAGAGGCCTCAGACCCCCCCCCCCCCCCCCCCCCCCCCCCCCCCCCCCCCTGGCCGGTTGGCGCTTACACGTGTGCTCTTCCCTCCCAGTCCCCCACCCCCCCCCCCCCCCCCCCATTCCCCCTCACCTTGATGTCAGCGCCCGACAACTCGTCCTTGGCCAGTACAAACTCCTCCAAGTCCACATCCTCAGCCAGTGTCATTCTCTGCGTGTGGATTTGGATGATTCGGCGCTTGGTCTTCTCATCGGGCAGGGGGAACTCGATCTTGCGGTCGATTCGACCCTGCATTTTGTAGGAGATTTGTGGAAAAGTGGCAGAAATAGTGTGAAATTGCGGACTCACTGGCCGAATGAGGGCCGGGTCCAGCGTCTCGATTCGGTTGGTGGCCATCAGGACCTGAAATTTGTACGAGAGATATTGCGCTGTGCATGACGTCTTCCAAGGCACTGGTTGGAGGGAGGATGGAGATATGGGGGGTGGAGGGAGGGATGGAGGGACTGAGAGGAGTGGAGGAGGGGGAGACGGAGGGAGGGAGCAGTGAGCGGAGGGAGGGTGTGGGGGGGGGGGAGGGGGGCTGGACGAAGGAGACAGGGAGAAGGGGAGTGGGAGGGGGGGGGGGGGAGGGGGGGGGGAGGGAAGGTGGGGAAGATATGATGGAGGGAGGGGATGGGGGGATGGGGGGGGGGGGGGAGGAGTGGAGGCAGGAGAGAAGGAAATCCAACCTTCACATCTCCCCTGGAGTCGAAACCGTCCAATTGGTTCAAGAGCTCAAGCATGGTCCTCTGTATCTCCCTCTCCCCACCGCTGTTGCTCTCGTAGCGCTTGGTGCCGATGGCGTCGATCTCGTCCACGAACACGATCGACTGGAAATTTAAAAAAATTGTTTGTCCAATATCAATTTGATACGGGCTAGTAAAGGACTAGTGCCTTAAGCCCGTAGGAGAATCTCTATGGCCAATAGCCCATGGGCAATCTGCAGAGCATGAAGGAGATAACACAATCATCAAATTCAGTGCACCGCAGAACAGTACAGTTACATCCCAAGTCATTTGGCACTGTGGCTATGCCAGTGCCTGCATTTAGGTTGCACCAGCTCCCATGCCTGTAAATACACAATAGACATTTGAATTTAGCCTGTCGTCATTTTGGTTTAGCCAGTAGGGCATTTCAGTTAGGTCTCAAGCCATTCGACCCTGTGCCCATGCCAGTGCCTACATTTAGGATTGCTTCAGCTCCTGTACCTGCAAATACACAATAGACACTTGGGTTTAGCCCTTAGACGTTTGGGTTTAGCAAGTACGAGATTTCAGAAAGCTCTAAAGACATTTGACATAGATCCAAAGCAGTTTGATGCTGTGCCCCTGCCAGTGCATGCAGTGCCTGCGAATACACATTGGAGTCTCACAACGACAACTCTGTCATGAATGGTGACACTGTAAAGTGCTTACGGCGCGAAATCAGATGCCAATCACAGCGTGTAGTGCCTTCTGTGCTCAGAATGTACTGGCGCAGCCGATGTTTGTGAATTATTGTGGAATTTAGTCATTGGACAAAGTCCACAATAGGAGGTGCAAAACTACATGTTACGGCGGTCAGTTTAAGCCATAGATAATCGCGATCCATCAATGCTGTCGAGAGTTATCGTGGTAACAGACAGACAGACAGACAAACAGACTCTGCGCCGCTTAGTATATAGGAGAGGAGATGTATCTCGAGCTTGAAAAGGCCAATCAATTGCAAGCTTGGTGGGAGGATGTAGTGCATACTGTTTAGGATGATTGGCGCGATCAAGTGTGCGTCCGAGTTTAGACCACCTTGCATTTTCTCCTATTGGAAGGTTTTAAAAAATTCGACACCACAAAAGTGCAATTTCGGCGCAATTCCAGCCCCACTGAGGCTAAACGTTGTTCCTCTGCGGAACGTCGAGCAATTGTGAGCAATCTAACATATTTGCGTAGTTTTGAGCAATTTTTGTCTACTTCGAGCTATTTGACCGTAATTCTGAGGGATTTTGGTAATTCTGTTAGCAATTTGAGTAATTCCGTTAGCAATTTGAGCAATTCTGAGTTCATACTGAAAATTGTATGCAATTTAGTGTAATTTTGAGCCTATTTTGCGTAATTTTCCACTCTTACCGGCGCATGTTCCTCGGCCACTCGGAAGAGTTCCCTCACCAATTTCGGCCCGTCGCCCAAATACCTTAAAATTTTCGCAAATTCCCACATTTTCCCACTTTTCAAATTCAAATCTCCACACTACAGTATACTTCTGAATCAGTTCCGAGCCCACGACGCGTAGAAAGGTGGCAGAGGTCTGATTGGCCACAGCCTTGGCGAGCAAAGTTTTGCCCGTTCCCGGAGCCCCGTACAGAATCACGCCTGAATTTTGCACAAAAAAATAGTTCTCTCTATTCGCAAGTGAATAGTTGACGTCAATACTTGCGCCGCGGCGCGAATATATATGGTCTGGCTTGAAAACTCTAACGCGCACTTGGTATTCGCGCTGTCAGCCCAATTCATATTCCAATTAACAGTCATCCAGACTGCAGTTACAGCGTCAGGTCAGACTACAGTACACAATACTGCCGTAATGTCAAAAGTAAAATACAAAACACAGTTACAATGCACAACTTCCAGCATATGTTCTGCAAATCGCCTCCCTTAGTGCTCCGCTCCGCCTCACAACAGCGGCCGATTGCACAAACAGCAACATTGGAGTCGCCCGGGATTTACAACAGTTGTACAGTAGTCCAATGCCAGCACCTTTGGGCGGCTTGATGCCCATTTCCTCATAGTATTCGGGGTGGGTGAGTGGCAGTTCCACGCTCTCTTTGATCTCTTGAATTTGCTGGTCTAATCCACCGACGTCCGCGTACGTCTCCTGAGAAACAAAAGAAAATCTCTCAATTTTGCATTTCGCCTTCAAACAGCCCCTTTTCTCATTCGGCGAACTTCAAAGAACCGTGGAGGGTTGGCGTTTTGTTTGTTAGACGGGGCGGGGGGGGGGGGGGGTGAACAAGGTGAACAAAACTACGGTAATACCATACAAGCGGTATAGTATACGGCAATACCATACAATTTACAGTATTCCATAGACCTGCGGCGCCTTCTCGAGCTTCATAACCGAGACCATGGGGTCCGTGTCGTCCCCCAGCACGCCGATGATGCTGGAAAATACAACGAAATACTATAAAATACTATAAAACTACCACAAAACAACACAACACCTGTGGTTCTTGTGATTCAACAACACGGCGCAGCCGGGCTCGAGTTGATCCTTGTCCACGAACGATAGGATGGTCACGTAGTGCTCGCTGCCCACGTTCTGAAATAGTGCAGGAGGCCCTGCATTGGAGGGACACAAGCGCTAGGCCCCGCGCATATGGCTGCAGTGCCAAAATAGCCACTGTAATAAATAAGCAAAAATGTAGGGGAAGTGAGGTCAAACTTTCCTTGCAATTGCGGCTAATTATTCCGCCCCCCCCCCCCCCCAAGTTCACGTACTCACTTGAAAGCACGCGAACATTGCACTTTCGCCGAAACGCGCGCCCACTACACCTCACACAAGCTCGACAGAGAGGCCGCACAAACAAATGCCACGGTATACAAAATGCAAAACAACAAAACAACCCAATCTCCTTACGGTGGAGACGATGGCGTGCTGGTCGTCGATGACTTCTTCCAGATTGCCCACTGCCATTGGGGTGCCTCGCAACTCGTCCACACGCCCCCTCTCCTCCTGTGTTGACAGAATTGTATTGTTCCTGTACAAGGTAGTACGGTAGCACCCCCCCTCTCCCCCCGCCGCCTCCAATAGGTGCGATTGGGGGGGGGGGTGTATCGAGAATTTCATTCTTGTGCCAGGCGTGGCTTGGGGTGTAACCCCCCCCCCCCCCTCGCCCACCGCCACTTTTTGCACTTCGGAAATATTCTTGTATTTGTGTCCTCTTTATTACGTGTTTCAGACCAAAATAAGGCGGCTCAAAGCACATTTTGGCCAATCTAAATTGAATTTCCGGGTACCGAGACGCCC